>JAANSP010003728.1:0-10947 GCA_036850745.1 Homidia socia
GCTAGTTCCCGATTGGATCCTAAAAAGAAACTCATCTGTCAGTGATCAATATTATGCTGCTTTATAGCTAGAACCCTGCAACGAAACTGCGGGGATACTGAATGAATATGAAGCACTAACAACACATTCAAAATTAAAGCGGTACAAGGCACCTGTGTGGTTTGGGAAAGATGTTATCTGGAAAACGCTAAAAGGATATCGTTTAAAAGGCAATTTTCCTCGGCAGACGCTGGCTAGGATGAACAACTTACCCAGCTCAAGAATTTTAGACTGGTGGCAAAAATATATCAAGTTTGTTGCTGCAATCACGTTTGGTAAATATAACAGAGGACAGTAAATCCTGGTCAAGTTACAAAGCTACAAGTTGGACTAGTGAAAGTAAGGCACTGGTGCTGGGTACAATATATTGCATCGGACTACTTTCATTGATCGCCGTATTTCTGATTTTCTAAAACAGATGTGCATTTGTTATAAATATTTGGTTGAAAATAGTTGCCAGCATTCAACTAAAACGCACAAAAGTAAGCCTTTTCTAATTTATAGACAATGACGAGAGAAAAGAGAGGAACGTCATAGTCAGGATCAAAAAACATATTACTGGCTTAAGTTCGGATTTTGAATGACTTCTCTTGTTGGGGTGGGTTTGATCTGTCCTAGGTATCGGCTGACTCGTGGTTTCAGTAAACTAAAAATATTAGTAGTTATTAGTTTCTACACATAAGTTATTATTGCTAAAATGTCAATGCGCATTAATTTTTTGATATTTTTACAATACTATTTACTGTACTACTCACGAAAGTTTTTACATGATAAAATTTTTATTGTAAGAAATATTTACTTCAAATACTGGTTTTAAACGCTATATGATGACTGGTATAATTTTTAGGGATTGTGAAAGGTATATGGGTTGGGTTCTTGCGGTATTGACCCGTGAAAAACTGTTCTGCGTCAACAGCCATACAAATGAAGAGTATTTCGAACTCAAAATTTCGAAAACAAACAGAGGGGCAAGGACCAAATATTTATTCAGAGAATATTGGCTCATATTTCATTAAAAGTAAGGCTTTCAAAGACATCAATCATAGTAAAATAACATAAAAAACAAACTCAAAAATAAATATTAGGATTACTGTCAAAAATATTCAGTAGTTTCTTGTTGAGTTTTGTAACACATAAATGTTTTATTAAGTAGAATGTCCAAAGATTTATATTTATATTACATTTATAAAGCTGCCGCAAAATATTTTATAGTTTTCTTTGTATTATTGCACATACTGTAATGAACTTTTATTGAATTTGCCTTTGGTGCCGTTTGACACATTCAATGACCTCATAAAAAATTTATTGCTTACAGCCATCCTCGGAACTTACAATTAGTTAACAGAGATGCTGAGATGCATCGTTTTTGTCCAACTTCTCAAAGTGCACCAACAATTTTACACTGCCGGTACGGACTTATTCGATGCATTTCAAAAAAAATATTGAATTCCCAAATTAGATTTTTTTCAATTAGCTTTAAGACTTAATTATTTCCAAATTTTTTTGACAGGTTAACGAAAAATTCACAATAGAATAGATAAATTTCACATTAAAACCTATTGACTAAACGCGCATTGCAAAAGCCATTCATTATATCTTTAAATAGCTTGCGTGAGACAAAAATAGCATTCATAAGAGCTCTTACAGTTAAAGTTATTTTTTATCAATATTACATGTTTCAGTTTATTTATACACAAAGGCTTTGTGACAAAGCACTGTACTTTTTGCTAAAACTAGATTAAATTGGACAAGTAGGTGACATGGTAGAAGGTATATAACTTGCATTTAACGGTAGCTGTGATGTTTTTATTTTACTAAATTATTATGTAGTTTTGCCAAAGTGCTACATGTATGTAGAAGAAGTCGACTGCGGTAATCAATGTATACTTAATGGAAAAGAATAATTAATGAGATGGTTTGATTCAACGTAAATGTGACAATGTTCAGAGATGTCATTGTTTCAAAATAATTAACAGCCAATTCGAAGCTTAACAGATTGAAACGCTTTAACCATGCGACAGCGTTCTTTAAAATTATGTGCAGAAGTAGCTTTCTCTAAAAACAGCATCGAACTGAAGTGCTTTAAAATTCCATTGCTGACAGAGTTAGCCCTTCCTGGATAGTAGAAACCGATTATAATAAAAAGATACAAGTTCGGGAGAATGAACGTTGAGAATAAGTGGTGCTTATGGGTACCGTTCCGCTTTTTGATTGTGTTAAGTAAATTCTGTGAAAGCCCACACATGACTAGGTAGCTACAATACATTTCCAATACAAGTACTAAGTAATTAACGGATGCTGCTGAAGCAGCATTCCACATTTCATACAAAACAGAAACCATTGAATGTATTGAGCTGTGAAGCTCTTTTTAGAGAGTAATGAAGCAGTTACGTTACTGTAATTCCATTGAACGATTAAGATGCTGTAGAAACTTGCATTACACACAGTTTGAACCGGAATGTAGTAGGTAATTACCTTTAGAATACTGAGACTTTGTGTTTCGGGCAGTATGTAAATAAATTGGTCACACGGGTGAACTCGGCATGTTTGAAAACAACAAACTTGTAAAAGAAAATACTAAAATAGGTAAGAAGTCCATTTAAAAATAATTCAAACTGAATGTCGAGTGTGAGTTGTTTCCTTAGTAAATTAAATTGATCACGCGGGTGAACTCGGCATGTTTGAAAACAACAAACTTGTAAAAGAAAATACTAAAATAGGTAAGAAGTCCATTTAAAAATAATTCAAACTGAATGTCGAGGGTGAGTTGTTTACTTCGCTGATACACGAAAGCAAGAGCCGCAAAGCATTTTGTAAGGTACGTGGCAAACACCATCACTGTGTTTGTTCTCACCCAAACAAAATGCTTAGCGTTGGATGTAGACTCAATTATTTTATCATCGGAGGCACTTTGTTTAGGAACTGCCCGGTTCCCAGAAACTTTTTGCAGAAGCCAAAGCTGGTAGCCAATAAGTTGTTTGAATGTCACATTGTCCCAATATTTTTCTTTAGCTTTTCTTGCCAATATTCTTGTGTTGATCGGAACAGAAATAAATTTGTCGAACATCCACATTGGAGTTTACTAGGAAATGTTAAGGTGCAATTGTTTTAATAGATTATTCGTAAAAATATTTGTGGTAAATAAAATCTGGTGTTCTCTTTTCAGCTCTCTTGTCTGGTTTCAATTGTTGCTTTTTACAAAAATAAAAACTTACATAAAAAAATAAACGTAAAAGGGATCGTGGCAAAAAGGGAATAAGAAGCTGAAAAAGCAAACACTGTTAAAAGGGGAGTAAGCCTTTTTTATCATAACGGTTTATGGAATAGCGTACATCTTAAATAACTCTAATAAAAACTGTATGAAAATAGCTTTTGCATAAAATATTTTTCTTGGATGGCCCAAGTTCGGACAATCAAATAACTTACGATTATGTGTTATGTGATATACTTATTGATGAGGAAATATTTCGACCGGAGCTTTAGCGAGTATTACCAAATTTGACGGTTTTATATGATGTTTAATTTTTACTGTTTCTTAGTTTGTTGGATGCTTATCAAGATTTGTATATTTATAATGGCTTTTCTCTCTGCTCTCATTTAGCTAAATATTTTCCAAAATTTGATAATAATTTGTTTCAATTTTTAAGCTTTTAAGAGGAAAAGAATCGTGCGATATTTACGCTTATGATTTACTGGCCAGAAAAATACAAAAAGCCTTCAATACAACAGTTTTGATCCGACACGTAATAAATTACTTCGTAGCGTAGAATAGGGATATTATATTTTGGATGAATAAAGAATATGTTTTGACAAAACAAAGAAAAAAAACAACATAAGGTTCTGAAAATGTAAATGTAAAGAAGTGAGTATTATTTACGTTGGGGTTTCAAAGTTAGGAGCTCTGCCATATAAAACTGAACAGAATTTTTTCAGAACAGAAGTTCAATTATGCCTGAAAAATTACTAGTAACTTCCTCTCAATTCAGGTCAATTATAAGCCAGATCGGTTAACAAGAACCATCGAAAACTCACACATGTACATTTAATCATAAAATCTACATGTGGCACATAATTTATGGACATTTTTTGTTAACTACAATTATTAAAAGAGATTGTGAAATATTATGAGCTTTTTGCAAAAATTCATATTTTTAAATTGGTTTCTGGTCACAACTTTTGAACGTAATTAATAAATATTATATTAATTTCTTCTGTTTCTTATCCAATCGTACATACTTATTACAAATGCAAATATGAAAACTGCTATTATATGTACTGCTTATATTAGATGATTATTTTTTGACTTTGACTGGTTTTTTCAGTTTTGTGAATATATTGTAAATTTTTGGTAATTCAGTTTAAAGGCTAAAAATGAATGGTATAATTAAATTAATTTAAAGTTTCTGTATTTGTAAAATTTGAAAAGAATGTATTTGGTGGGAACTAACAAATATATTTGTAGAGCGAAAGTTCGTACAAATTAAAGTACAAATTGTAACTACCCTGCATTTTAAAGTCTACGATGTAGATAACAAAAGGCAAGCAAAGAAGAGTTGATCCGCTTCCTTGGAGAAACCAAGTTGGTGAAAACGATGCGATGCAATAGTCACTAAGTTTAATGGTCAGTTAAAAGATGCTGCAAAGGAAGACAACGTTTTCAGTTGAATGCATGCATGGAATTAGTTTATGGATCCTGCAAGCATGTATTAAAATTTTAATTTGCAGAGAGATAATAATAATAATAATACTGATTTATTGTCAAAATGGAGCCCTTCGTAAATTATTACACAATAAGGAAATTATTCAGTACATCATATCAATAAAATGCAATATAATATTTTATATAAATTTAGTTAAATTGTCATACAAAAAAGGCAAGTAATTATAATTGTTTTATATTGTAAATTTCTTTATCACAAATTCAATACACTCAAGAATCTGATCACGGTCATCCTCATTATACACAGTAACATATCGTAAACATTGATTTGATAATAGATGGCTATAAATAGCTGATTTGAATGTATTTAAAAAGTCATTTTTTTCACCACGACATCAGGCAGATTAATCCACAATAACACTGCATTATACTTAAATGTTTTTTCACTCCAAATTTTTTTAACAGGAATGGTAGACATCATATATTTACTCCGTCTTGTATACTGTGCTTCCTTATGTTGGAAATTAAGGAAATTTTTGAAAAATCCCCTAGCAGTCATAAAAGTACACTTATAAGCAAATATTAATGATTCGTATCTAAACATGTTGTCACAAAATAACAGTTCTAATTTCTGGCAAACATCATAAGTAATCAAATAAGTGGATCAAATTTTTTCTTGTTTACGATAAATCTTTATAACTTTATCAACTTCATCAGAGATATATTTACTTTTGCCGCTAAGCCAAATAGTAGCCCCATACCTAATATGAGAAAACACCAACGCATCAGCTAAACTTTTCCTATTGTGACTAGATACTTTCTCAATAACAGTATTATTTTTACGCACTTCCAAGTTTCTTGCTTCATTTAACAAAGCTTTGGAACCAATAAGAAGAATCTTAGTTTTATCTACATTGAGCCCAATACGATTTATTTTCAGCCAATGCTGGATTTTGATGATGTCGTTTTCAACTTCGTTAACAGATTCCAAAAATTTACCTTTTTAAATGATTTAATAATATTATCATCATCGGCATATAAATACATATTATCATTATCAACATTAAGTGGAAGGTCAAAAATAAATATAATAAACAGATTTAATGCCGTTCAGCTCCACATACTGATATCTGTCCTCAAATAAGGACTTTATAAATTCATATTCAACCCCGTACCACTTCAACTTTTCAAGTAAGATTTCCCTATCCACTATCAAAAGCTTTTGTAAGGTCAAGAGATAAAATACAACTTCATTCGTCATTATCATAATTTTCATAAACTTTATCTAGCATTGCAGTAAGTGCATGCACTGTACTGGATCCTCTTTAAAACCAAATTGTCTATGAGAAATAAAGTCATTTGATTCAAAATAAACTCTTAATTGCCTAAGCACACATTTGTCAAAACTTTTAATAAAAACAGGTTGAATGGGTATCGGTCTAGTGTCATTTGGGCTAATAGGATCAGGTTTTTTTGGAACAGGTACAATACGCGAGATTTTGAGATGTTTCGGTATATACCCGCTTTCAATAAAACAGTTAAATTGAGAAGCAAGCGAATTAACAAAATTAAGAGAATCCATACATAATGAAACCATTTTATTACAAATACCAAGAGGATCAGGCGATAGAGAATTTTTATTTTTCATACCTTTCCAAACTTCAATAATGTCATTACCAGTTATAGGCATTATACTAAACTTATTATTTTTAGGATTAATATAACTTGGTTTGATAGGAAAGGTGTGCTGGTCTTTATCATCAGCATTACAAATATTAACATAAAAATCATTAAGCTGATTAACCTCAATATTAAGGTTGCATTTTTGATTGCTTGAAAATGATACAAATCCATTTAATGCCATTTTTATCTCTACATATTATATCAAGCTTTTGTTTAGTATCCCTAGCAAAACCATTTATCCAATTTGTTATCATTTTTTAAATTTATCCATTTGAGATCAAGAGTTAATAAGTTGAAAACAAGAAGTATGCAATGAACAAAATTACATTCTAACGATAAAAAATATAAATAATAATAAACGCTTTTATTCAACGTGTTTATTCAACGTGTGATAATTTGGACAATTATCTCGAAGTAACTCATTAAGTAGTCTCCGAATTTTTTCATCCGAACACAATCTGCAAATTCTTAAGTTGACGCAGAAATCGGTATTCTGCTCAGATGGAGAGAAAAAATGCTTCAGTGTATATATAATTATGTTTATAATATTCACTGTCTTGGCGTATTCTACAATAACGGAAACGAATAGTGCCTTCTTTTTGTTTATTAACCCAACTACATCACTTATGGGTGTACATTATCGTATAAAATTGCTTCCACGTTATCATTACGAAACAACGAGTGCTGCCAATTAATGAGATCTGGTGCCAAGCCAGACGGGTACGTGGTCCCTTCTGTCTGAGTAATCCTTGCATTTGAACCTTTCTAGTTCTTACGAAGCAGTGTCTTATCGATTGAAAAATATGCTTTGTCCCAAGAATCACTTATGTGATAAGGTCTGCTGACCTCATCTGGTGCAACATAATAATCAATCCTGCCACGCATACAGACTGTTTTAGCTGAGCATGTTCCGAACTGTTCGATAAAACTGGAGTATGCATCAGCATCCCAGTCGCTTGGTAGCTCATCTACAAATTTTACAAATTTACCAATGTCTGCAGGTTGATCCACACAGTAAATTCGTCTTGTTGCTCTCCCATACTAAAAAAATTGCGATCATTGCACGTAAATGTACAAACTGAGATGTGAATTCGATGTAATGTTGAAAATCGATTTCAGTCAACATTACATTCTTACTATGGCCCAGTTAATCGGTGGGTTTGAAAGGTTTGCTTGTGAGCTCAGTCAATCTCTATTGATTTATCCTCCTTCACAGTTTTCTTATCGAGAGATGAACTGATGTTGCATGCAGTATAACTCCCTTCTTCACACTGTAATTTGGTAACAAAAATTTCAAACTTATTTTCAAAGTTCTACTTATGGTAAAGTTTCTAATGTTTTTGTGGTTATATACTCCGATCCATCACATCATCATGTACATCATGTATTAGGTGTTTAATAGGTTATCTGTTGTCGCTCAATAATTGCAGATACGCTACTACTCAAGTTTCAATTCCTTTGATGCTTGCATTTTTTAATCCTTCCAGCATAAAATTTTAATGTATTACACAGGTGTAAATAAAGTGAACAGGCACGTGACCGGGCTATTTACAATTGTTGGGCCTCCAGCTCAGCAAATGTGCTCAATGCTTATATTAACTTAACTAATAACATAACTTAATGTTAGGAGGCAGCCGCTTAAATTTTTTAAGTGTTTCTTTTCACCAAGCAAGTAAGATCCTTCTTGAACTAGTTTCTTTTCTGTTCTGCTGATCTCGCATGTATCTTGTATCTCTAGCGTTTGGTGAAACTCTACTTTATGTTAGACTTTTTCCTGTGTGCTTCCATGTTGGGTATAAAAAGGCCTCCTCCATCCCACGTGGGACCACCAACAAACCATTAAAGTGACAACGAAAAACATCACGAGTTTTAAGCATTATGACCATTTTTTGATTTTACAACGCAGTAGTGTCATTATCATCCATATCCTAGAGAGAAACCTATAACCATAAAGTGTTTTCAATCAAATGTTTTCAATGGGCAGTGAGCACTACCATATCAGTATCATGGAAATACACTTTGGTTATGGAGACAGAAGAGTCACAGTTTAGATTCCTACACAGCATGGCTTGATATAGTATGTTATAAGATATAGACTGTTCTTTTTTAGGCGTTCATGTACAAATGGATGGTTCTGCTCCACTGGAAGTGCTGAAGCAGTAAGTTTGATTACCACTCTGATTCTCATTTGGAATGATTTGCGTCATTTTTGACGTTGGGCTTATATTTTGCAGCAGATATGATTGCATTGGCGCCCATTGCCAGGTTTAATTTATCCCACATTGGAGGCATGTGTGCTTGTCGTTTATGGATAGTCCAAGAAATTTTGTTGTGAACAGAAATGGGGTCATGTTTCATACCTCAGCTGCTTTTCTCAATGAGTGAAAACGATATCATGAAAAACACCCATGAATAGAAACAATTGCGCATAGAGAAATCTCGCCTTGATTAAAGCATAAAATATCCAAGCTAAAATTTGATTCCAGTGGATTTATTGTTGAATTGTCATATCTTCGTCCAAAGAAATATCATGGATGTACACAAAGACTAAGCTGTTAACAATATTAGACTTTGCAAAGTTTTCTCCAATTATGCAGCTTTAGCAGTATCAAATTAATTTTACAAAAAACAACCTTTTAAAGCAGACGTAAATTGTGTAAATGACGTAAATGTTTATTATGTTGTTTTAGACTACATTGTTTGGGGATAATTGAATTGTTTAAAGGATTTGAACTGAATTCTTTGCACGGTTTTGCAAACAATAATTATCGAGACACGTTTTTGAAGTAGTTTTGTCTTGTGTAAAAAGTTAAATAAATGTGCTTTTAATATTTTTCACTTATCTCTGGGTACAAAGCTCTACTTTAGTAGCTTAATTTTTGCAAAATTCTCTGAAATCCATTTGTTTTTCATATCGATTGTGAAATACTGAAAAATATATTGTCTATTTTCTAATGTTACCTCAGCATAAAAAGAAAACATGCTTTTTATGTTCATTGTAGTAAAGATACATAATTTTTAAACTAGATTTAAGTAAATTAGTACCACTAGTAGTAGATTTAAACCACATATCTCTAAATATGACGTTAAGAGTCGCGTCAAGTCGATGTTTGTATCAGATGTAACATAGTTTAAATTAGTGAAAGCAGTTATTGCCGTGAAGCCCGGTAATTTTACTTGTTTATGTGTAATTCAGCTGTGTAGATTTCTTTTGTTGATTTCCGCAGTTTAATAAGTCTACATTTGTCTTGCATCGTTGCAAGTTAGTAATGTTGCAACAAATTGGAGTTTCCTGTAATTTATGTCTGTCAACCTCATTTCTTAAATGATTTGTTTCTAGTTTATGATGAAACGAAAACTGGATTAAATTGATTCGTGATAGCATATTTTTATTGTTGCATATTGTTATCGTTTTCACACAACGTATTTTGACTGCAAGGGCAGTCCGACTAGCTTTGCATTGCATGTGAATGTGCTTCCAGAATTCCTGAATATATTTTAATAAATTATTCAACATTTAAACACATCTCTTTATACAAAAAGTATTTTGTATTTATTGCTTCTAAAATGTCCGGTCAAAATATTCATTCAAAAACATTTAGGAATGAAATTTGAAAATGCATTAGTTATATTTAAATGAGCTGTCTATTTTGTACTTATTATTTACATACTTTGATATGAGTAATTGAGAACCCCAGAAACCCTGCTTGCAGGTGCATTTATTTGTTCAATTTAGACTAGTCAAAAAGCTCTTGCTAAAATATTTATTCACATTTACATTTCAGAAAGTAAAAAATCCGAGAAAAAACTTGATTGTTGAATTTAACCCATACGTGTCGTTTCTGGACAGTTACAATTCACACAGGTATAACATTTCGGAACTGCTGCCATTGTTTGCAAAAGTGGCAACTGAGTTTGATCACGTTCTTATTGATCTGAAAGATACCCTAGATAGTGGTACGGGCTATGAATCCTATTCAAATAAATTTATGCTTATTATTGCAGAATATAAAATGCTAAATATAAGGATTTTTTCTGTATTAACCAGTGCGTATATATTTCAAGACGTTCAAATTTCCGCCAGACCTCTCTTCATCTTTGCTGCTCGCTCCTTTGGCTGCTGCCGCCTATAATTCGCACCTCCACAGCTCCCAGCCAAAACTTGAAGTTTGGCTAGCAATTTCTGGGATTCCTGATAGGTTTGACTTGATCAACGCATCACGCCATCTTAAATACATCGCGGAAATGGCAAACGATATCTACGAAGGAACAGTCACAACCTTGCTATTAGCACACCACTATTCATTTGACGCAGTTGTTGTAAAAGTCATGCAAAATGAAAAGGCCTTCCAAGCATCTCTTTTCAAAAGAGCTTACAAATGGGGCGTGCTTCTAGAGCATTCCAACTATGGTCCTAAAGACAACAGTTTTGCGCAAAAAATAAGAGAATTTAAGTTCGACATTGCCGTGCTGGGATTCAAAGAATGCACTCCAATCTTGCGTCTGACTGCAAGCCCTACAAGGGAAATGGCAGTCTCACATTCTGGTTTCGCCCTCAAAAAACA
>JAANSP010003729.1:0-10947 GCA_036850745.1 Homidia socia
AGTGAGAGAGAGAGAAGAAGAAGAACAATTCATTACTTTTACCACCACCACAGTAGTAGCAGCACATAATAATAATAATAATAATATAAAAATAAAAATATATTTTTAACTCAAAAGACAGATTTAGTAGTTCTCTCAATTCGGTTTTTTTAGAATGTCAGACATAAGGAGAAAGCCGGATACGGATGTGGTGTAGAAGAAGAATAGAGCACAGAACAGATTGCCATTGTTTGTTCTCTTTCGCACACAGAGGCAGCGGCAACAGCAAAGTTATTTCACATCGTTCCTT
Source organism: Homidia socia (assembly GCA_036850745.1). Classification (NCBI taxonomy): domain Eukaryota; kingdom Metazoa; phylum Arthropoda; class Collembola; order Entomobryomorpha; family Entomobryidae; genus Homidia; species Homidia socia. Next base: position 290 of record JAANSP010003729.1, read on the forward strand.
TTCTTTCTTCTTCTTCTTCGTCTCTACATCATGACAACAGACATTCTTTTTTCGTTTGTGTTTCATTGCTCTTTTTCTTTCTCATCTCCTTCTTCCCCGAGTTCCTTTCCCTTTTTCTTCAAAGTCTCTCTTTTTGGAGAATTCTAGTACAAACTCTGCATTTTATCTAGGTTATTCCCATACTATGTATATGGTATACAGTACTATTCCTTACGGGAGGATTATGCTGCAGCTGAGATGAATTTTTTGCTCCCTTTTATGTAATAAGAACATTTTAGTGGCTACTGTCCATCTGACTGCGGATGGGCTGGCAGCATCAAAAGTATTTATATAAAAGCAAACCTAAAGTATGAATGAATACAAAAATGTATAGCCACTAGTAGTATGCTTATTTTTTATGTATTTCTGCACCACCACCCATCCGTCCATGAAAACGGTCGATTCCTTCTTATGTCATGATGACATTGAGGTTTTCTTTTGAGTCATTTCACCACCATTCTCGCTGAGTGTATAGTTCATTTATTCGTGTGAAAGCTACAGTTCATTGGGAAAAGTTGCACAAGTCAGGACAAAAGAATCTGTTCAGATGGGGGTTCTGAATTGGCCAATATATCCATAATAATAATAATAATATTCACTTGTTTTATTTTATTCATTGTTATTATTACCCGTATCATGATAATAATGCTTATTAGGCTCCAAGAGGCTGCTGCTGCTCGTCTTACTTACATACCTAAACCCAACTGCTTACTAAATTGTTTCCCACATAGGATTTCGGGTTCAACTGTAGGAGCAGTGGTGGTGGTGGTTTTGGGGTTTCCTTTGTGCTTAGGTTGTACTTGGGTAGGTATATATGTATATAGTTTGAAGAGTGCATCCTCTCTGTTTCAACTATCTCTTTTGTTGTAGTCTTCGCCGCAGTACATCAGACTTTTGTGTATAGTTATCATGCATTGCATCATCAGCTCAAGAAATTTTTGTACAAGAGCCCGCAACTCAAGCCCTTTGGAGGAATTATCGATTCCTTTGATTGTATCTAGCAGCGTAGGAACGGCTTGCCTGTTCTCCAATTTTCTGAGCTACATATTATTTGATTTCAACTTTAGTTTTGACTTGGCCGTTTTAATTTACGCCAGTTTGAAGTCATTCAATTTTTCAATCAATTTTCTTGGATTCTTCACCAAAACTACACATTGCGCTACACGACACATTATCATAAAATGCCCAGGCGATTCTTACAATTGTTTCCCATTTTGATCCAATTCTTGCAAGGTGTTGTTTTCTAACCCCTTGCAATATCGCGTGATAACTTTTTGAAGTTCAACTTTCTTTCGTAAATCCAGCGTTACTTCTCCGTCGATATGAGTCGTTGAAAGGCACTCCAGATGGTTTTGTAATAGTCTCTTCCATTTGTACCACCATTTGCTTCCAAGTTGATAACATCTTGCGTTAAATCTGTTTTCTAATCCACGCCAAAAGTACCACCTGCAAGAAAAAAGGAATCTTTCAATCTGTTCCTTATGGACACGTATTAAAGAGGCGTGCAAACATTTAAGAAACCATATTTGACAGAATCTAAACGCGTGTGTCGAGCGAAAATCAAACAGAATAATTTAGGATGGAAAATTCTGTTGACCCAATCAAGTGAATCTGTGATGGCAAAAAATGTAGTATGCCACCACGAAAAACTTTTTTATTTATCTCGATTACTCACCATCGGCTACCCATAAATGCCACCTTTCTCTATTTTCATTTTATAATAATAATAATAATCATTCGAAATGAAAGAACATGTAGGTATTTTCCAATGAATTATTCTAAATATCATTAGCTGCTATACACCACAAAGAAAGTTTTCTCAGCAATCCGCTTAAAGTTATGCATGAAGAATCAATAACAGACAGACAAGGACGATGAAAGCATTTCTGAAATGTTTTTGCTTTTTTCAAACGGCTTATAGCTAAAAAGTTTACAAACTGTATTGAAGCAGAACGAACGAGCATATTCAATATACCTGTGCACTCTAGGAAAAAAGAAGTAAAAAACTCTGCATTAAAATAAAATGTAATTTCCATCTAACCAAAAGCATCCTTGTACAATCAACCGCAAAACCTCAAACTATCTCCAAATATTGGTTACGGGTTACCCATGTACTTGTACTATTATAAAGAAAACTCGTTCAAATATTTATCTATCCCTTCCGGCGCATTATTCAAGAATCAATACAAATCCAAGTTCATCCCGTACGACGAGCGTCATCATCACAAAACACAGGAGCAGGATGAAATCTACATAAGAATCTTTGAAAAATAAAAAGCATGTGCATAACAAGTGTCTGCTTCTGCTTGCATGCCTTGACTACTCTACTGCAAAGGGGAAAGTAAGAAAGAGAGCACAAAAATGAAAACCATTAAAGCAATACGCACACAAAACTACTTAAGAGTAAAGCTCGTATCAAAATTTAAGCACCCGTCAACCAGTAGCATAGACTGTGCTTATGCTGTTCAATGCTCAAAGTCCCGTTCCAATTACAGAAGCTTTCATTCGACATCTTTTCCTTTATTCGCCGTCTTTCTTCCACGGGGGAGACCCAGTCAAACGTAGACTACTTACTCTTCTTGGCATTTCCTCCTGAGTGAGCAAAAACAAGCAACCTTATCAAGCAAAAGGTGAAATAAGCAAATATAGCACAAGTCATAAAAACACCTTATTTTCCCTATTTGAAACCCGTCCAAATTTGGATTGACTTCTCTTTCCAATTTAAAAAAGAGGAGGTAAAAGGTTTAAAAAAAAAGTATTTACAACTTTATACATATATAAAATATTAGAGATCAGGTTTCATAAAGTAATCTTAAAGTATTTAGGTATATACCTTTAACGCAGTAAAAAAAACTTTTTTTTCACAAGCGAATCAACACCCATAACAGGACCGTTTGGGGAACGGATTTCTTTGTTCTCTTTACATGAAATGATATATGAAAGATGGAAAGGAATGATGATGATACTCCAATAATGGCAAACTCATAAATCGTGCAGATATATTTATGTTGGTGAAGGCTTAAAGAATTTTGTCTTGTTACACGTTTACAGTACATTTAGAGACGGTCTATCATATCATGCAATGGAATAACAAAAAGAATCTCCAGAGAATTAAAGCTCCCGGGCAAAAAAATTGCAGAGCAGAACCGAATAAGGAAAAAAGTCTAAAATTGAAGTCTTGAGGGAAAATGCATTTTCCCTATCTTTTACATTTTAGATAGACTACATAATTCTACGGAATGTAACTGAAAAATAAGAAAAAGAAAGCACTGGGAGCATTTCAGCATATATCACACAACGTCTTTTAGTACTTTCCACTGTACTTGACTGTACTTGTAGAGATATAACTCATGTAAATACAAACGCACATTTTCTTTTTTTCTACTTTATACCTGAACCTGACATGGTTGATAGTAGAGGGACCAATAGAGGCTCCAAAGGTAGAAGATGCAACAGCCTGATGGATTTCTCAATGCAAATTTAGTACGACTGCTCTAAGCCTCGGATTACATATCCCAACTGTTTTCAGTAAGGCATCCAAATCGAATACTGTGATCCCAAATTCTGACTCCAAAGTTGGGCACACATTTTCTTTCAAAGTCCAGGCCTCACTTCTTCTGTTATTTTTTTCAAACAAAAAATAAAAAAACATGTTAGAAGATGCAAACATCATTTTATGTACTAATGGAAAAAGATCATCGGCTTTTTTTGTACTACTACAACACACAAACACAGGCAAGGTTCCTACTTTTTATCTTGTTTTCTGTGATGTTGTTCGTGTTAGCGTTTTATTTTTTACTCTCTTTTTGTGCCTTTAAAAATACTTTGTAAAATAAGAAGCTCCTTGTAAAAAATGCCGTTGAATAAGCAGAAAAGGGAAATAAAAAGGGACCTTATTTTTTATTCTTCTTCCGCTGCTGATATATATAAAAGTTAAATACTAGAAAGTACTATGCGTGAGTCTGTAGAGCAGTATTCGTAAGCACAATAAAACATCTATAGAGAATCTTCTTCTTGTGCCTTTTGCTGGCGTTACATGATTTTTTGTGTTCACATCACCGAGGAAGAGCTCATAAATTATCCACCTTTGAGCCAACAAAGGGATTGCAAAAATGTGTACACTAACCAGGCCATGAGGAGGAAGAAGAAGAGGGGGAAACTGAACCTTGTATAAAATATTAGTTGCTTACCCAGAAGCATTATTACACATGAGTAACATCACCACCACGTACAACCTGTATCGGCTCTGCTGCATACACACACATATGTACGTATGTAGATAGACACAAGAATCTTCTCACATTTATATATTATCATCATCATCGCCACTACTACCACCATCATCATTCGTTCTTCTGTATACCTGCGTAACTGTTTTCCCCCCAGTTTATTAACCTCCTCGTTTGATTAAGCATTTGTAAGAAAAAGAGAAAAGATGAAGAAGAGAAATTGGTAGGTAATGGCAAACGAACACATATATACACACACGTCATCATCACAAAGAGAGTAACCATATTTCCTTTCCCATGGAAAGAGTCAGTAAATTTTCCGCTGGAGAAAACCGTCGAGCATAACGTAATGGAATGTAAACTATTTTATCTTTTGTGCACACTATACCTACATATAGGTGCATAATACATGCTTATATAATAAGCACACGCATACAAAATAAGATTACCATTATTATAACATCCATGTTTTTTTATTCCAATGGAAAAAGAAGAAAAGACAAATGAATTTTTGTGACAACTACATTTTTACCACGTGTCTTTCCTTATGATGAGCATTTACAAGGGATGAAAGTGAGTGAAAGTATGAAAAAATGTAATTTATGGTTTTGAAGGAGAGATGATTTCACAGTTAAATCCTTTTCTGTCTATGAATAGTTACTAGCTAGTCCATATTCATACGGGGGAAGAAAAAACTCCCTTTTTACGTCATCAGGGATTGGGTACTTAATATGTATGCACGCAGCAGCAGCAGCACCAGAGTACTAGCACTCTGGGTACTTTTCACCAGCCAACGGCGGCATAAAGAGATCCCTTTCAAAAACGTCTTTTTTTCGTGGTCTCACATTCACACGATGTCACTTCCTTTCAGCCTCAGTGCTCTAATGGGTGGTGTGTGATGTTTGCTTGTGCTTGCCTTTTCCTTCTTGAAATATCGTATATATTACTTTTACATGTTGTATGTACTTGTATGTATGTCCTTATATGTACATAGTTGAGTTAAGCACAGAGCAGTATGACAATAATCTTTCAAAAGAAAAGCATAACTTTCTTTTTCTTCTGTCCTCGACCACCACCAGAACACGCCAATGCACAAAAAAAATCTCATGAAACATGTGGCTTTTCTGCTTCCAGCAAAAAGGACCGCAGAGAACAAAACAGCTCATAATAATATAATGTTCACATGAACCGTGCAGACCATCATAGAAAAACACGGGAAGAATGATGATGATAACTTAATGTTTTATTTTCCTTTCATGCTAGACTGAAGTTTTAAAACAAAAGTGTAAGTAAATCCCGCATTTTATGTATGTATCTACACACGTACGTTCCGGAGATGATGGATCCAACACAATATCATAATAACACCACCAAAGTAAGTCAGACCAAGACTATCCGCAACTTTTTTGTAGCGTAAAAACGGTGAAAGTCTCTTTTCTTCTTTCTTTTTAAATGGTTACACCTTGTTGAGTCTTTTACACTTGGCGGAGTGTAACAGGAAGTAAAAGAGGAGAAATGCACATTTCCATCACCTTATTCGTTACTTTGAGTGACGGGATCTAAAGTACAAGTTTTTCTGGCCAAATATTTATATCAACCTTACCACAACATTTTGTTCTCACAAAACGAACGCAAACATTTTCCGTGCTGGGCTTCATGAATCATTTAAATCGTTGATCAAAATTTCGTAACACATACGAAAAAAGAGCCAGTCAGAAAAAAATTCAACAGTGTGAGTAGTACTCATGCTCTCCTTCTTACAATAATGTAATGTAAGTATTTCGGTGATAGATGAGCACTAGTAACTCCGACACCGCCGCTCTAAATCAATCTAATCAATAATTCATGTACTACTGAACTAACCCTTTTTTCTAATGTTTCTTCCTCTCTTCCTCCCTTGCAAGTTCTCATGCAGTACTTACACGACATAAGGAGGGGTATTGTGACGGGAATGTTATGCACTGAAAAAAGGCACACACATCACGCCTCCTTCTCGTGACATTCCTCCAAGAAAATTTGCTTTTCCTCCACTTATGGTGCCCACGCCCTCTTTAAAATGTCTAGCAGAGTGGTAGTAGCAGTCACACAGGAGCATCAAACATTCTAGTGAAATCTTGAATATATCAAGTAATTACTTAAGATGAGCAACCCATCATCAAAAGGACCGTGTACAACAACGAGCAGGAATTTGAAATGCAAAAATGCTTGTCCATGTTTTTCGTAAAGAATTTTGTTGGAGGAAAAGGAAACGCGTCTTTTGCAGAGGAAAACATCAGATACACATGTACAACAAGCATGTTTTGACGCTGTATTTCCATAATGATGACTAGGCATTTGACCTTATTTTTTTCACTTTTGTCATTTTATTTCCCGCAACAAACTCATCTTGCTCAGAGAAAAGACTGTTCTGTAGTCTGAGTAAATTGATAACGTTTGTGTGTAGCCTTGTGCTCTTTGTATTATGTTCCTTGGCCAAAAACTTCTTTCTCCATTTCTCCATTTTCTTGACTAAACTTTAAATACAATTTACTTCCACATTTTATTTTTTGCATTTATTTTATTTCCAACTCACGACCATGTTATGTTGTCTTGCGAAAACATATGGTGATACAATTTCTATTGTTGTTTTTAGATATTTTACTGGTGCTGTTGCCTTTTTTGTTGCTGTATATATTTCTAACATTAAATTCAATGTGTGTACGTACTAGTAATAGTAGTCACACATAAAATGCTAAAAATCGCTTTTGAATGCCTCTTTTATATGCAAAAGACATTTATTATTCTGTGACATATGCAAGTACAATAAAAATGAAACTTGTTCGTTGAACTGCGCTCAGCTTCCACCCTCCTCCTACAACAACAACAACAAAAAAGACTTACCTCACTATATTGAATACATAAGAGTAGCGCAGCGGTTGTCTGTTTTGTTCACATATGAAAGCTAATGTGACACCAAAACAAAACTTGTTCAAGATCAGCAACACGGCTGAAGTAGTAGTAGACGCTCTGAAAATTGCCCAAGAGACCTCTGTTCTTTTCACTTTTTCTCTATTGAAAATGGTATACCTAAAAACTTGTATGCGAGTAGGTTTTGTAAACTAGGGGCAGCTTTTCTCTTTCATGATGATGATGATGATAATATTTGCTTAATCATATTATCAAGTGCAAAGGACATGGAGAAAAAAGTAGGAGAGTAGGTACAATTTTTTTCTTCTTCTCTTTTCGTACTATTACTTTATCATGAGGCTTTCCAATTTTGTTTACTTACCCGGCAGCTGTATTGACATTCTGCTCACGAGCAGGACAATTGTTCCATCTAGAGTATCCACTTCCTTGGGAGATTCTGTTTACTTACCCGGCAGCTGTATTGACATTCTGCTCACGAGCAGGACAATTGTTCCATCTAGAGTATCCACTTCCTTGGGAGTAGTTGTGCTGCTTGTTAATATAAAGATGTGGCTTCTTTTCACGACACCTTTTGTCGGTCCTCCTCCTCTTACACAGATGTAGAAAGGAAATTTGTCCATAAAAATTTCAACTCTAGGATTCCTCATTGCCTTGAAACCATAATGTACATATTTAATTCAGAAACGAGCTACATGCAATTCATTTTCTCTGATAAAACATGTAAAAAGTTTGGAGGAAAAAACTATGAAAAAACCCAGCCATTCTGCTAAATGATTAATTCATGATTAATGATACCATGTACATTATCTTGAGGTCCGTTGCCCCAAACAAAATGATAACTGCATTTCAGCTAGCACAACCTGAATTTATATAAAGAAAGTTTTTGGACTGAGCTGAGAAGACGCACATCTTCTTATTGCTAGAAATAATCTTAACATTATTGTCCTGTGCCACTGCTAAGTAAAGTGTATTTGGACTAAATGAATATTGCATGTATGTATATGTATATATGTATGTACTTTGTTGTAAAAGAAAAGTTTCAAGTTTTTGGTACTTTGCCAATAGCATACATATATAATTTCCTACGATAAATATTTTATAATATAAGGATAATATACATTTTGAAAACACCTTCAAGGCAAAAAGGAAAGAACAAAAAATCATAAAAAGTTTATCACGGAAAAATTAGTTAACGAAAAGGATGAGAAAGGAAGAATGTGGAAGTTCCACAAAGTCTTGGCAATTTTAGGTAATGTACATATTGATAAGACTTATGAATACTTATACAACAGATAAAAAGTCATTTAATAATTGCCAACTTCCTTTTTACATACTTCAACTCAACACCAAACTTCATTACAAGAGATAAAAAAGAGAGAATTCCACTAGAAAAATAATCTAGTAGTATAAAAGTAAAAATATAAAATAAAATAAAACTCCCATTTCATTTTTAAAAAACTCACCTGCAAATCTCGCCAAAGGCTGCAGGATTCATTGTGAAAATGAGACGAAAGTTTGAATGAGGCTTTTGATTTTCACCATTTTTTCTCTTCAAAAACTTACTCTTTCTGATAGAAATAAATATCTATCGGGCTCAATCATCAGCAAGTTTGATGGTTTAGGCGATCCAAAGCAGCAGCTGAACATCCATTTGCCCCATCAATAAGCAGCCAATTCCCAGTTTGTAGTGCTTGTCATTAAAATAATCAATTCAAGTTAAAAGAAAGGATTTTCACTCCATCCATCCATATCCATACATACCATACTATTGTTCCAATAGACACATGTGCTTAAAGAAAAAGCCATAAATATGTAAATATCTATGTGCTAAGCTTAATAACACGAATATATCCAAATTGCTCTCTTTCCTTCACCCTACTACTGCTACTACTATTTATATTCATTGAGTATAACTAAGAAAATCGCCATTGTACCATTAGACTCTGCTCATTTAACTTGACGGGATGTCGTACAATAATGTGCATTACATTGGCTCTGGTGCACGTTCCAACAGAAAGGCAAAGGATATTTCAGACAATGCAATGTGTTACTAAATTCCATTATTCCCATTACATATTAGAAACAACTGTGTCTCTGAACGACTTGAATGGAGAAATGGTCCTCCTTCTTTATTCATTTTATAGTAAATAGCATCATGCATTCATCGCTTTGCTCGCTACACCCCTCTTTACTACTTTAATTTTATTTATATACAGCTGAAATGTTTATGGTGTAGCGGCACAAATGCGTACTAACAACCAATACAAACAAAAAAACATTTTAACTTCCTGAAAAAAAAAGTTTTGTAACAAACGACAAATTACCGAGTAAATAGGACTATAATCAGAAGAAAAAAACCCCAATTCCATCCAAGAAATCAACGCAGCGCAAAAGAAAGAAAAAAATAGTTTACGGGAGTACCTCGTATATATAGTTTAGCTAGAAGAGAAAGATCCAAGTTGCAGCGGCGGCATAAGCAAGAGGGCCAGACAATGGACAAACTCACAAGCCGTTATAAACATGTGCAGAAAAATATCAAGAGAAGAAGGGAGAGACTTTTGTGAAGACTCATTCACAGATTTTTATCTTTATATCCTCATGAACCATAAAATAGAAGAGAGTGGAATGCTTGCTATTCCAGTGATGGTTGTTTCCGAAATCTTTCTGGGTTATCTAGTTTCCTTCCTGTGTTTTTGTTGATATTGCATCATACTACGTCTACACTGTGCTGCTATCACTGAGATTTTGGCAACAAAAGAAGCAGCAGCAGCAAAACTTACTACTACTGGTGGTAAGTGTAACAACCAACCTAGCGGATAATAATACACAAAATTCATACCTTTGTGCGCCGAAGCCCATTAAATACAAGATTTAAGAACTTCTGGATCTGAATACATAGTAGTGTTTTCTCTGAATAAATTCCGAGTACATTATCCACTTTTTACTTTACTGTCAAACTGCTTTCTTTCCGCCTCACTAGCAACTTGATGGAAGATTTAACGATTTAAGAAAATATGTACTATAATATTTCATTTTTCATTATCCTGCGGCGGACCATGAAACACATTAAAGCCTGCAATTTTCCCTTCATGTAATGTTTGTCTGTCTGCTCGTCAAAATCTATCGAATCATTCCAAACATGTTGTTTGGTGCACACTGCACGACAAGGCTGTGCAAAAGTTTGAACATGCTATTGATATTACAACTTTAACCTTTCGCGGGTGAATTCTGTTTAATATGTACGAATGGCAAAATTTTTACAAGAATTTGATTGCAGTCTAAACTGGATTTATGTAGAGTAAAAAATTATGTTCAATTCAATCAGCAGAAAATGTCAGCTAGAATAACGCAGTTGGACGGAGACACGGCTTTAAACTTCACTTAAGCAAATGACCTTCATGCGGGATTTTTTCTCTATATTACTCCACAGCAATGAACTCACCAAACGACGAGGCTTCATTTTTAACACAAGTAGATTCAATT
>JAANSP010003730.1:0-10947 GCA_036850745.1 Homidia socia
ATATCTAGAAAAATCATAAAAAGAAATGAAAAAATATATTAGGATTGTGTACACGAAATAATTGCTGCGTGCAGCAGGGTGTTCAACACGATTGGGTAATAAAATTCAATATACGAAGAAGAAAAAAAAGTTTACTGCTGCATGCAGCATGGCAGCAACACGTTATCATGAGACACTGTCAGTTTAATTAACAGTGATCATGAAACTCATATACGTATAATGATTATATCACGTTACATCTATTATTTGTAACGATATAGTATGTACCTCCACCACAAAACAATCGAATATTTTTTTGGTGCATTGCTAATAGAAAAGCATCAAATATCATCATCCTCAATCGTCATCATCATCGTACAAGTGCAAGGCCAAGTAAACAAAAGTAACAAAACATTCAATAAACTAGTTAAAGAGGTGAATGAAATGAATGACTTTTTCCATATAAGATGACCACTAATAAGTAGGTTCTTAAATCTGACGAAAAAAAACTGTCAAGATGTATGTACAGTTGTGCAACTTGTAAGGGAATAAATTACTTTGGCAGTAACCTATTTATCCAAAAAAGGTATTGAATTACATGATCACCGTCGTTTTAAAAACATACAAAAAACTTCAAATTGGAGATTATTACAAAGTTTTACTTTCCAATTTACATTGACATGTACCAAACTCTGCTAATATTTTATTGACTTTCCGCAAGACATGACATGTCGTGCATGGGCACTTTGTCTTTGACTCTTTGACTTGTGCCTTATACATTTCAACAGAAAATGTCAATCAAGTTAATAAACTATGAACTGAAGCGATTTAATAAATTGTGTAAACACAACAGGCATTATTTTTTAGTTTCATTGGTTTACTTACGTTCTCGATAAAATCCGAGAGACTTCAAGAAGGAGTTCTCCGACAGTAGCCAACTCCTCGTTTTGATATCTCTCCTTCCTTTCCACCACCCCTGCAACAATAAAAAAGAGTAACAATGAATTATTATTTAATGATTGAACGATGATAAGTAATAATAATATAAAAACATATATGCAACAATACCAAAGTGAATAATATTAGTACAGCGGCACTACTGCTACTACTAGCAGCAAATAATTAGGTACGTTTATCGACAATATTGTCAGTAATTCAAAGCAATTTTAACGGCAAACCAGGTTATAATTGTAGCAATAATAAAATATAAAAACTAGAACATGGTGTCATTGTCGTAACATGACACAATGTATGCATGTGTGCACATCCTGTGAACAGTCAAGTGACGAAGAATTCCACACAAGGCAATTTAATAATAAAATATATATAACAATATTTTTTTACTCGATAAACACTAATAATTAATTTGCCTACATAGGAAAGATAAGAAAGCATAACTTTGTAAATTAATAGAAAGAAGCAGCAGCGTTGTAATATGTAATAATGTGTTGTTCAAAAAATCTAGCGCAACAATTCAATTCATATTCCTCTGCAATTTTATCAAATCATCATCATGCCGCCTATCTTTCTGAAAGTCAAATGCTCATTGAAAAAATATATAACTAGCAGTCAGGTTTATATAACTACTAGCTAGTAGTAAACTACAAAGTAGCAATTAAAAATATCTTATATAATAAAAACGACTACTAATAATGTTGTTGTCGGTGCGGAGTGCGCTGCTACTATTCAAGTTGACAACATCATCATAAGAATAACTGCTTGTTGTGGTGGTGTTGTAAACGGCAGCGCAGCGCAGTAGATTTTAGAACAATCATTAGAAAACTGACATAAACTACTCTATAATAATAATTACTTTAGCATTGTCATTTAGTATATAAAATGTAGGTACTAATCGACTTTTTCAATCAGTGAATTAGCGCTTCAACCATACTGCTAAATAATAACATCAGTAAATGAATGAATGAAATAATTATTGCACAACGCTTTTGTTTTGTTGTGATGCTGCTGTTGTTATTGTTGTTGATGCAACATCGTCGCTGACGCTTGCATTTGCAAATCGACCAAGAAGGCCAGCAGCCATGCAGGCCAGAAGACCAGACGACGAGACCACCACCAACGAAAACGATAATAAATGATTACTGATCACAGCACAAAAAAACAGTGCATGTTTTAACGCTAAAAGAAAACACTGAGAAGGCTCCATTAATTTTTCAAAATGGAAACTATTATAGTAGATTACATTCTTATAGTATGGTCGTTGTAATAATATTTTATTGCAGAACACAAGCTGCGTTTTTACAGGCTTCATTAAATAACATGCAATTTGCAAATTCTAAAATGCAAGTCAGTGCAAAAATGCATTTTTTTAGATTACAATAATTATCAACAGAGGAGAAGGCGGAGAAAAAAATATTAGAGTGCAGCGCATGCAGCTAATAACAAATTCAAGCAAACCCGAAGAAGCAGGCGTCATCGCCTTGTGCCTTTAAAGTGATTTGATTGTCAACAAGTTATCAGATTGCATCAAGTGATAAGATTGAAAGAAGAAAAAGAAAAAAAAGAAAACCCGTTACATGCCTATTTAGAAGGTTTATTAATAAAATAGAATAAAAAGAATAGTGAAGCTAATGCAACTGAAAATAGACGGACAAAGAAAGAGATGCTAACTGCTGTATGTATTATCCATATAATGTCCCCTTTCATCAACTATTCATTCATTCAATTTTAAATAATGTTGTTATTATAAATTATAAGGTTTACGATACACATTTTTACAAGTGATAAGATTGAAAGAAGAAAAAGAAAAAAAGAAAACCCGTTACATGCTTATTTAGAAGGTTTATTAATAAAATAGAATAAAAATAATAGAGAAGCTAATGTAACTGAAAATAGACGGACAAAGAAAGAGATGCTAACTGCTGCATGTATTATCCATATAATGTCCCCTTTCATCAACTATTCATTCATTCAATTTTAAATAATGTTGTTATTATAAATTATAAGGTTTACGATACACATTTTTTTCAGATGGAGATTGAAAGATTAAGGCACATTTTGGAAAGTAGAATGAAAGGAACGAGTTGAGGTAATGTTCTTATTTTTATTTTTCTACTGCTGCTGTTTGTAATCTATCCGCTGCTAATTAAGTTATTGGGAATGGACGAGTCACTTTCTGTATTCCAAACGTATGAGCATCATACCTCTTGTTATCATTTAGTTTTTACTACGCTGATGTTGAATTAATCAGAACAAATTATTGGAGTTGTCTGATTATCATACCATAAACAATAAGCTACTACTACTGTAATCATGTAACTTATTTACTAAACAGACTATTTTTAAATTATTGGCAAATTCTAAAAGCGGAATAAATTTGCAAGCATATCAAATGATTTTTCATTTAATAAAGCCTTAAAATCTTAATTTGGAAAAAATAATAACTGTTTTGACTTACTGATGTATTTTCTGGCTTGCACATACGCATTATTTACTGCATCGTAAGTTATACATGTATGTGCTCCCCCGTAACTCCTGAAAAAATTAAATAAAAATCATGTTAAATTTTGCTAAATTTATTTTATAGGATTGACATACATAATAAAAATCATAAAAAGGATGTTGCAAAGTTCAAGTGGACGTTTTTCTGCAAATAATAAATTTTCCAGAATGTATATAACTCAAACGCACAAAAATCTAGTTCATCATGCACCCACAAGGTATATTAAACCTTTCAGTGTACTTTTTAATATTATATTTCCATCACATTCATCATCGATGATTTTCTAGCCCAATTCACGTACTTTTAGGTAATAAATATATAAATTATATACTAATATAGATCAAGTATGTTGTACGGTTAACATTTTAAGAGATGAATGGTGACTGGTGACGATCATTTCTTGCCAGCAGCGTATAGTATATATCTCTGCTAATATCAAATCTTTCACGGTTTACTTGTTTGCTCAGATGAATCGAACTTTTTACTATATTTTTCAAAACTATGTAGTTTAGTAATCATGATAAACTGTTTTGCTATATTATGCAGTCTGCTTTGTAGCAGTAGGGTATATAGACAGAAACTGTGACAAAAAAGATGGGAGCATATAATAGCTAGGTATGTTATATATGTCACATTGTAAAACTCCATGTAAAAGTACATATTGTACCTATATCTCTGATCCATTTCAAAATCAAAGTATGAAAGTGTTTTTTATTCTTTTAATTCTATAGTAAGAATCCGTCTTCTTTTTCAAACAGTAAACGTTGTAGTAAATGCAGTTGAAATATTTCACAGACAAACAGTAAAGAAGGTGAAATCCATGAGGCGTATCTTTTGATGCTTTTCATACATTTTTTTTAGTATTTTTGAGCTTCAAAGTTTCAAATATACCCAAAATGCTGTTCTTATATTAGGACTATATAGTCTTATTATTGCATTGTCTTTTTTCCTAAATTCAGCATCATGTACTTACTAGACTGACAAATTGTATAGTAGTTTTAAATATAAAAAATGTCAGACAACCTTTACGCTATGCCGCACTCTCTCAGGCAGTCAGTGGGAAACAGAATCAATTATGGCTGCCTCTGCCTATATACCTATACCTTCATATATGGACGCTGCTAAGACTCAGGTAAATATTTAAAAGTTAATTTCGAATTGGATTTACCTGTAAAACCTAACGGTGATCAAGCTTCTTCTTTTATATTAGTGTGATGATGTGTGCATTCTCGATCGTAAATACTTGCTTCTGGCTGAACATCATCATACACCAAATTTTATCTATCAAACTGGATTTCGCTGGTTGCAACAATGACAATAATCTGACTGAACTCTCCTCTTGTTCATCATCTTATTGCTTGATTAAATTCAACAAGAAGAAGAAGTACACATGCATACTTGAAAATCACATCAGATAAATAATGAATGGTACATGCATAAAATTTCGCGTGCAAGCAGAAACGAACCGTGCGCTATAAAAACGCGTTATGAGAAGCATCGAAGAGTTCATTATTAAAATCCCATCTGTTCTTCTTCTTTTTCTATCATGTGTCAAGTGCCATTATACCCCCTAAACTGCATTGCTAACTACAAACAAATTTTTCTTTCGAAATTTTCCCTTTCAAAAGTCTATAATCCATTGAATACAAGCGAGTTTAAGCTACTACACAGTTCAAAAGCAGCAGCACAGTCGTTTTCTGATTTTATTGCACGCACGGTTTGTATCATCATTGTTGTTTCACGCATGTGCTACCTGCAATGACGATTTGATGGTAATAATAATGATGATGATGATCAACCTCATCATCACAAACGCAAAAAAATAAGACGATGAACTTGAGAATATTTATCAGACCAATTTTTTTCATAATCAAGTAAATAGTTAATGCTCTTTTTACTACTGCTGTTGTTGATGCAGTTAAAAGGGTAATGCACTGACTTGACTGATTAAATTATTTGTAATGCAAGCAAAATGTAGGTATTTGGTGGTGGTGGTGGTGCAGTGAGAGGAGGATGATGGTGCTACATGACATGCACACATGAACGTGCATTTACTGCGCTTTAATGCATTTTCCATTTTTAAATAAATACAACAAAAACTGATCATGACGATAGTTTGTAGGTCAGTAGCAATAACTCTTTTTCTTGACAGACGATTATAACATAAGTGTATTTTTTAAAGTGCAACGTATGCACTTTAATGGCAAATCGTTTTTTCATCGCGGTAAAATTCAATTTTATTTGCTGCTGCTGTGTTGTAGCGAATTAGCTGAGTGTGAAGGGAAGGTACTTTTTTTACTTTTAGATTTTTTGGTAAAAGAAAACAGGAGAAAATTTCTCTTGCGTTTAAAAACGACCAAAGTTTATGCGTAATGTTTAGTAGGTATGATGAAAATTATGTTCAAACGTTTGTGTACGTAGCGCTTTTATCAAATAAACACGTGAAAAAATGTGAAAAAGAGAGTAAAGGACAAAAATGTTAATTTATGTAGCGAATTAGCTGAGTGTGAAGGGAAGGTACTTTTGACTTTTAGATTTTTTGGTAAAGAAAACAGGAGAAAATTTCTCTTGCGTTTAAAAACGACCAAAGTTTATGCGTATTGTTGAGTAGGTACGATGAAAATTATGTTCAAACGTCTGTGTACGTAACGCTTTTATCAAATAAACACGTGAAAATGTGAAAAAGAGAGGAAAGGACAAAAATGTTAATTTAGATTGGGAAAATGGAAAGTCAATATAAAATTCAATAATTTCAAACTGTGCGAATAATTTTATTTGAAATCGCGCTCATTTTTTTAAAACGGAATCTGCAGTTTGTGGATATTACAGTTTATTTAGGGTATTTTAGTCTTCTGAACATGCACTTGGTTCGGGTATCTCTAATCTCTATTATATTATTTTCCCTCATATTCAGACAGACACATATATGAATTCCAGGTCAGGTAAATTCAAAGGTTCATAGTGAACATAACGATCTCATTTAGATTGGGAAAATGGAAAGTCAATATAAAATTCAATAATTTCAAACAGTCCAGATAATTTTGTCTATTTGAAATCGCGCTCATTTTTTTAAAACGGAATCTTCAGTATATGCATATTATAGGTAATTTAAGGTATTTTAGTCTTCTGAACGGGCACTTGGTTCGGGTATCTCTAATCTCTATTATATTATTTTCCCTCATATTCAGACACATATATGAATTCCAGGTCAGGTAAATTCAAAGGTTCATAGTGAACATAGGCATAGGCACATAACGACCTCTTACTCTATCTGAATTTATTGTCTTAATTGAAAATGATTTATTTAGCTTGAAGTGGTTATTTTTTATAATAAAAAAATGTTGATTAAAAAAGTAACATAATATATTTTGTCATAAAGTGAATATCGCGTATATTCTATTTAAACAGATTTCGAAATGGAGCGTATCATTTAACTTTATTCGTTAGTAAACACAACCAAAATTAAAATGACTTTTTTAAAGTAAAAAATCGATATAAATTATCCAATGGTTATTTACTTATTATTATAAAATATCCTATATTGCAGTTGCATAATCCATCATTTTGACTTTTCTGCTTGTTGTCATCTTGGTCGAATTCAAAAATGTAGATGGCCACATCTGATGCACATGATTCTTTATACTTTCCCCGAAACGCCACCTTGTATTTATTAAAAGTTTATTTTTTTCCTAAATGTTATGTGTTCGCTATATTTCCGGTACTACCCTTCCTTTTCTCTGCAAGTCTTTTATCCGCACCTCTTCAGGATCGTCCACCCACGCATTGAACACTTTGGCAACTTCATTTCCAAATGTAGTCCAGCCATAGTTTACAATAAAGTCTACAAATATCACAACCCAATACGCTATCTCTGAAGAACAAAAGTTAAACTTGTAGTACAGGACACTCAGGATTCCGATTAATGGCGTATACAATGAGTACATGTACGTCCTCACTAAGCAAATTCGGAATCTTCCAGTTGAGAATATGACAGCAACAAGCAACATTAAAATTCCAAGCACATGTGCTCCCAGAAAACCGAGTCGGAGTGAAGCCGGGAGTAAAGAGGGATGGTCAATAAACAAGCAATAGTGTGCATCCGATTGGTTCTTTGGCATATTGCTTAAACTTTGAAGAAACTCAACCTTCGGAAAGGTCATTTTCATAATGTCTAGCAGCGTCAACTCAGTCTTTTCCAATTCGATTAAAATGATCGTCAAATAATAAGAGCATGTGAACACGGTGGCCACTAGAGAGATTATCGCCCACACGAATGTATACAATCTTCTGCTGCAGCCACAGCAATTGCATGGTGGAGGACTGTACGTTACATGGTGGAGGACTGTATGTTCGAAACTGATTAGACGTTTTTCGGTGCAAAGATCTTCCCCGAGTAGGCTCAGGTTCCTCCTCCTCCTCCATGATAATGATGATGATTGATTAGAGAAATGCCGCAATGTTTTTTTAAATCACTTATGCCATAAATGAAAATTATTATCATTTCGATTTTTTAAAGAAAAGCCAAAAGCACCAAGTTAAAATTCACGACAAAAATATTTTATTGTTTCCTCACAAACAGAAAACAATGGAAACAAAGGAGGAAAAGAGAAAAATTGAGAGCAAAACTTTATAAACGTTTACAGTATTCATATTTTGAACATCACTATTATGAAAACATAACGCGTCATCAAGAGTCTGAAGAGTCCCTCCTCCTCTTCTTTCTCGGTGAAAGTATCCGGTCTTCGTCGTTATTCTGTAGCTCTGACATTCCCCTCGACAGAGTGGTTATACTTTCTCCATCCGCGGCACTTACACTAGCACTTCCTTGACTATAAATTGAGGGAGTGAGAGGAGGTGAAATCCCTTCAATTCCTAAATGTGGCATTATGAGATCCTTATGTATTATCTCAGTATCCATCTCAAGATCCTTTTTGTCTGGGTGTCGAAGCCACTTTTTGTACGACGTTGCAAGATGCCAACCCCAATAGAGGATAAATGATATTCCAATAATTTGAATAAGAGAAAATATCCAAAAGAAGCCGCTGCTGTAACATTTTCGAATTTTCAGCGCCATCTCCGCAAAAATTCCCATTGGAGGTGTGGCCATTGTGGAAATGTATTTATGAATATTGCGTATTCTATAGTCTGGATCTCGGTGGCGTGCCAAGTCCAGTGCGTTCACGAAGGATATACAGCCAAACCAATGAATCAAGCAGCCAAGAGGAGTTACTATTAATGCAGCAATAGATTGGGCGTCTTCCTCTTCCCCGTCAATGCAACGTAGCGATAAAGGGATCTCGCTTGTATAGTTTTTGTAAGCCTCCTCTGATAATATTAAAAACTTGCCAATGTGGATACTTCTACAGACGTAGAATACTGTGAGACCAGTCAAGATAAGAAGCATGACACAAGATCCAGTCCTTGCTTTAAGTGGAACAGGTTCGTAAGGAATTTCCGGTATTGGAACCGAGAACTCTACGTGACTGTCCTTCTTCTCAGTTTTGGCAAGGGGACTTTTTAGATTAGAGCCTGGTGGTTTCAACAAATTGCTGGTTAGTGGCGGCTGTGTTTCCTTATTTTGTGGTGCTAGCCGAGGGGGCATAATGATACCTGTCCATGCTTTTTCGTTGGTTCGGTATGCACATGAGCTCAATATTTTTACGACATGCTTTAAATGTTCTTTTCATCATTTATTCAAAAGATGAAAGTAAACTAGGTTTCAACAAATTGCTGGCAAGTGGCGGCTGTGTTTCCTTATTTTGTGGTGCTAGCCGAGGGGGCATAATGATACCTGTCCATGCTTTTTCGTTGGATCGGTATGCACATGAGCTCAATATTTTTACGACATGCTTTAAATGTTCTTTTCATCATTTATTCAAAAGATGAAAGTAAACTGGAAGAGTACTTGACTATGGCTTTACTTTATTCTATTTCAGTTTCCAAGTAAATATGTGGGGATTTATAAGATGCATCATGGCTTTATAATCAATGTATCACATCTTATTTATCCAGCGCTCCACTTTATGTGACTCCAACCGAACCGTTCAACTTTCGTTGGGGCAAATGATCATAATTTATCTGATGCTATCAAATTCTCACTACTTTAGTTTGGAATAATTACTGATTGATATAGTGCCCGCCAATGATATTATGTGGACTCGCTTGCGATTAACTATTACACCCAATCAGGCTAATTACAAGCAGTTGTTGATCACATGAACAAAGGAAAACTAAGCCAGAGATTCATTGCGAGAATACGTTAATTTTGTTTACAGTGGTAGTACCACTCATTGAAGGAGCACCGCTTCAATATTTACTGTCTATAATCACTGAATCGAATCCCAAGCGTGAGCTTCCTTCTTGCAGAACGTACGCAATTACCTACCACAACACTCCCCATTGTTACATAGAACAGTACAGCAATGTTCATGTTTTCATTGTTACCTTTTACCTAAATGTTTATTTGGTGGTGAGTGGTGCTAGTAATAGATAATAGGTGATCATCATAATAATAATAACGGAATGAATAGCATTGAAGAGCAAGAGAGCCCTTTCCATCAACTCAGCCGATAAAAAATATTTTTGACATACTGGCAAGGTAAATAAGTGGCAGTAGTCTTTATCTTCCATTCCATTCCAATTTTTTGACGACTCACCAATTCATCTGGTTGGGCTCAACATTTTCTATTCACGTGTAAACCCCACAGTAGTATCACATGTCTACACAGCCTTAATTATTCATCCTTAAAAATCAGGAGAATAATAGCAATTTCCCAAATGGGAATGGGAACCTACATCAGCATGATATTTTGTTTTATTGTCTAATTGAAATTAATNGTCGTATCACATGTCTACACAGCCTTAATTATTCATCCTTAAAAATCAGGAGAATAATAGCAATTTCCCAAATGGGAATGGGAACCTACATCAGCATGATATTTTGTTTTATTGTCTAATTGAAATTAATATTTTGCCACAATATGCCATGCCATGAATCAGTCAAGTCACTAAAATAATTATTATGATATGATGATTATGATTACTTTGCTAAAAATATCACTTGGTCATTTCAATGAGCATACCTGAGCTAATCAATAAAAGGAATATTGTCTGTGATAGTTAATTAAAAGGTGTAATTATTTTATGTAGGCACTTACTCGCATAAAATATTATTATTTGACAAGTGAGCCGACGATTATTGCCAAAGGCAATTTATCTACTTTATTTAGATATCAAAGTACAATCACTTATTGTGACTTGCTCCATATTTTAATAACAAAAAATATCTTAAAATTGACATTATTATAGATAAAGATACTCTCTGCTCTTCTTTCATTATTGGAGGCATACGGAAGAATAAAGATTTGTCCCTTAATTAAAATGTAAAAGTAAATAAAAAAGCAGCAATAAAACTTTAATAAGTTCAGTTTACAATAATAAAGGCGGAAGTCTGGAATGGGATATGTAATACAATCACCCTTTACTCGCTACTAATGAGAGACAAGTAG
>JAANSP010003731.1:0-10947 GCA_036850745.1 Homidia socia
ATTGGCCGGATCTTCACATATGCATGTCGCACAGTGTTCAGCCTTACTTATCAGCTTATCTCACCAATAATGCTAGCAATGGTGCTGTTGTACATGGCATCGATTTGTCGGCCATTCCAATGTCAGCATCCGTATTTCTAGTTCGGCCAAAGAGTCGAGGAAGTGTTTTTGTCAATCCAAAGGACATTTATGGCTTGCCGTTTTTGGACGTTGGGTACTTTTCTAACCCCAGGGACATGCAGAGCTTACTTGACGGTTAGTTTCACTCTGTCAATCAATATGCATCATGATTATTATACAGTTAAGAATGGCCAAACCTTACTACAGGAGTGGTTTGTAATCACGTCGAAATTGGTATTACAGGCGTCAAAAAGACTGTAAGAATTTTTGAAGCGACTGCCTCCTACAGAAGACTGGGTGCTCGTATAATAAATGTGGAATATCCAGCATGTCAAAATCGTGCATTTAAATCTGATCAATATTGGAAATGTTACATCAGACACGCTTCTCAAGCTGGACTACATGCTGGTGGAACATGTAGAATGGGCTATGGCATAACTGATATTGATGCTGTTGTCGACTCAAGATTAAGGTGAATATCAATTCATTTGGAATTGCTTATATCCATAAAAATTCTTTGCTTGTTGATTTTTCTTTTAAAAAATCTTTTTCTTTTCTTTTAGGGTCAATGGAATCGCAGGACTTCGCGTTGCGGACGCATCAATAATGCCGGTACAAACAAATGCTAATCTCCAAGCAGCAATTTATGGAATTGCCGAGAAGGCAGCCGACATGATTTTAAACTATTGGCTTGGCTTAGCTGTTATGTAATATATGATAAGGTGGATTAATGAATTAGCTTAAGTGTTATGGAGTCAAATTAAAAATAAAGTTTTTACCCGGGGCAAATATCAACTAAACAAAAAATAAGTCATAATTCATTAACTTCCTCGTGCACTTTCTTGTTTTAAAAAAATGGCAAAAACATGGATATGATGTGTGTAAAAATAAGCCAGTTTAATCTGCAAACATTTTTCGTGTTATCCACGGTAAAATGCATATAATTTTTTTTCCACTCTTGCTTCATCTTGTACTAAAAGGCAATAATAAAATTATTCATAAGCTCTTTTCATCTCCAGTTTTGGCAAACAAAAAAATGCATTATTTGACAAAAGGTTAATTCTTCAGCAGTTATAAAAATGTACTAATTTTAGTTTAAAAAAAACAAAAGTCGAATTCTGAATTGCAAAAATTAAACGTGATGATGATCTTTCTGTCAACTAGTTAAAAAGTACTATTTACAAGTGTACATTTTAGTAGATATTTGACAAAAGGTTAATTCTTCAGCAGTTATAAAAATGTACTAATTTTAGTTTAAAAAAAACAAAAGTCGAATTCTGAATTGAAAAAATTAAACGTGATGATGATCTTTCTGTCAACTAGTTAAAAAGTACTATTTACAAGTGTACATTTTAGTAGTACTCATCCTGCTTTACTCATTTTTACCCAAATGACCATTAGACTTGCACTTTTTTGCCACGGTTCCTCATTGTGATTGTACTGTGAGGTGGATGAAATTTTCTTGGCCAATTATAGTTCTATCGACACGTCTGCAGTAGTTTGTTATGACTAGACATATACAATTGATAACATTATCGCGATGAACATTTAATGTGAAGTAAATCAGTAGAAAAGGGCGTTTTTATTTTATTCGTTTTGTTTAAAGCTTTTATAGGTAATTATAGGAATCATATTTAAAGCGCATCTATGTAATCTGATTAGAGTTATAGCATGGTATCATAATATTGTATTTAGCCGCTAAATAATAATCAATAATAATTTATTAAGTACTTATTTTAGTATAATTAATACTCATATAGTACCTTTATCGACCTCTGAAACTGCAAAAACTCAGGGCGATTTGTAAAGTTGTAAGCACACTTTACGCACCAAAACATGTAGCTATACTCAAAGGAAGGCTCTAGAAATTGATAATAAATTGCAGCTCTACACTTTACATGAGAATCTTTTGTGGTTTTTTTGGCAGGATTGGAGAAGTCTTTGGTGTAGTATTCTCCTTACAGAATCAGATTCAAATCAAACCTTACTATTTAATAAGGCATTGGATGCTGAATTTTTTTCATAATTATGTCCCCTTTTCAGTGTAGGAGGAGGCTTTTGTCAAGTTTACCGTTTCAAGCACCGCGTTTTTTGAAGGTGCAAAGAAATCGGCCGGCTAATCATGTAATGATGTTCAACCTATATGGCTCCACACCCAAATTCTTATCGCATTTCTAATTTTACAAGCAAATCAGGGAAAATTCGTTCTTCATCAATGGTTCCTATGTCAGAAGTCGTCTTTTCAACTCGACCGAAAAGTCGAAGAAATGTTTATATGAATCCAAAGGATATTTACAGTCTGCCTTTTTCGACATTTTTTGAATTTTTGACCGAACCCAGGGATATGTAGAGTCGTGCTAGATGGTATCATATCTTGCAAGCAATGAATTTATTTTCTATATATTTAACTTATGATATATGCAACTACTAATACACTGACTTTTGTTTTACAGGCGTCAAAATAACGGTGCGAATTTTTGAAGCAACTGCCTCCTACAGAAAACTTGGTGCTCGCATAACAAATGTAGGTTATACCATACCACCTGCGAGAATCGAGTGTTAAAGTCTGACCAATGAATGTATTACATAAAAATGCCTACTATGCTGGATTACACGCTGGCGGAACTTGTAGAATGGGGTACGGAATCGCTGATGCGGATGCTGTTGTGGATTCAAAACTAAGGTAAACTAATTAAATTGTTCAATGGCCCAACGCTTTTGGATAAGCAATTTACTTAACAAACAAGACAACGTTTAATGGAAAATTTTCATGTCTTTGTTGATTCATACAACTTGCGAACAATATCTACATGCATTTTACTGTTTATTTCTTCAGGGTCATTGGGGTTACTCGTCTCCGTGTTGCGCATACGTCAAAATATCATGCCGCAACAGACAAATGCTAATCTCCAAATAGTAGTTTACAGGATTGCTGAAAAGGCAGCGGATAGGATTTTAAATATATTGGCATGAAATGACTGTTGTGTAATTTTTTGTGTTTACGACCAAAAATTTTGTGTTGAAAAGTTTAATTGTTTTATAGTCATAATTCGTTTGTGTATTTAAAATTTCAACTCAAAATTTTAGTCAATTTTATTAGCTTAACCTGCTATATGAAATCCCTTGTTAACCTATATTATTTTTTTGCTCTCAACTCTTAACTTCTTATGTCATGTATGTTATAATTGTTAACAAAAATATTTTTATATTTGACAGTAAAATGTAAATGTTACTCTTAAAAATTAGCCATTTTAAAATTAGCCCTGTTGATTGTTAAGGTTGTTGCTATATACCTATCTTCCTACTTGCATGCATTTTTAATTAATCACCACCGCAATTATTTGCAAGATCGCAAATGAGCACAAAATTGCAAAGTAGGTATTTTTTTATTTATGCGCAAACATTTTTGACCTACCAAGAATAATACTAATAATAATAAATTGCGTGTGAAGTGAACTATGAAGTTTTTGCTTTGCTTCGAACTCGGTTCTCACTCGCTCTGTTCACAAGACACAAAACCTGAACAAACCAATTCCACTCCACTCCAGTCAAACTTTTAATTCATGTATTTTTAATCGTCAGTTCAATCTCAATCAACACTATTTAATACATTGGAATGTAGTGCAAAATCAGAAGAAAGGATATAATACTATTATGCATTATCTAGCTTTTTTCTGTTCCTTATTCATTCATCTTCACATAACAACAACAACACCAACAAAAACAAAAAAAATTAAAGTTCATTGTGGAAGTAGGTAGCTTTTTTTCCTAATCTCTTTGTCTTCTCTTTGGCTTGTTATTTTTATTATATATTTATTTTTACAAAATTATAATTCTTTGAAAAAAAAGTTTTCCTTTTTACATGGCTGAACACCCATGCATTTTATAATATTTTATCCTTGTGTTGTGTGGACTACATCAACATAATCCATATTTCTATACGATATTATAATGATAAATTCCTAAAAAAATCGCCACTACACTACAAAATCCTTAACTGTAGCTGCCATTATAGATAACATTCTTTTATTGTGGGTTATGCCATTTCTTATATCAGATGTACTGCATTCCAAAAATATATGGTGCAGCATCGATGTATCCAAAAAATTGCCATATTATGCTGCAGTTTTGTTTTTAAAATGATAGGTGTAATAATAATAATATGGTTAAAGTAACCTTTTATCTTATCACTTGGGTCAGTTTTAATTTGTCGACTGTTGTAAACGGTCGCTGTTCACAATGTGTCCCCGCTTTATATTCGCAGCCACAAGAACGAAATAGTGGAGTTTCTCTAGTGTCAAAAAAATGCATGGTGTGCAGTTAAAATTTAGAAATAGGGTTTCATTATGTGAGCAGTTGTTTTTTCCGTTTTGTCGTGCTGGCTGCAGTGTTGGTAGATGCTTATCAGTGGTCATTACATAAAAATTTCTGTGATTGTAAATATTTTTTTGTGTGACCATGTCAGAAAATGCGGTGGATATCCGGTTGGCAATTTTATTATTTTTTGTGAGTTTGGCAAACTGTCAATATACGTACGACTTTATCGTAGGTAAAGCTGGATCACTTAATAAAATGGTTGCAATAATCTAAAGTGAGTAGGCATTTAAAAATTATATTAAAAAAATGTTCCTATAGTTGGTGCTGGAGCCGGTGGTTGTGCGATAGCCAGAAGACTTGCCGAAAATGGACGCTACCATGTACTCCTAATTGAATCAGGTGGTCAGCCAAGAAAAGGCTATGACGTGCCTGTTAAAGCACCTCAATTTTTAACAGATCCAGGAGTGACATTTATGTTTAACTCAACCAAACAAAAAAATGCGGCATTAAGAAATGATGGGGTTAGTTTGAATGAAAAGACTGGACAATAACAAGTGCATATTTGTGTTTATCAAGTTGCCCCAATCAAAAAATAATAATTATTTATGTTTTATATACCTACCTACCTAGATTGTCTCCATAGTCTCAGGAAGAATGTTGGGTGGAACCACTTCCTTAAATTACATGTGGTTCAATAGAGGTCATCCTCGTGACTGGGACAATTGGGCTAAAGTTACTGGAGATGACAGTTGGAAGTATGCAAACATGCTGAAATATTTTAAACGAATTGAGAATTATCAAGGTGATTTTCCGTCCGATCAACACGCTTATAAGGGACCTGTTACAGTGAGTAGACCGCGCTATTCTCCAGGATTGTATAATTGGCTGGCAGCGGGAAAGGAATTGGGATATTTTGTAAATAGAGGTCATCCTCGTGACTGGGACAATTGGGCTAAAGTTACTGGAGATGACAGTTGGAAGTATGCAAACATGCTGAAATATTTTAAACGAATTGAGAATTATCAAGGGGATTTTCCGTCCGATCAACACGCTTATAAGGGACCGGTTACGGTGAGTAGACCGCGTTATTCCCCTGGATTGTATAATTGGCTGGCAGCGGGAAAGGAACTGGGATATTTTGTGGGCGATAGTAATGGGCCACAACAGCGAAGTAAAACTGTAATTTTATTGTTCATAAAACACTTTTGAAAAAATTTAGTTTTTTAAAGAAAAAAGTAATATTTTAGGTTTTAGTCCTGTTGAATTTGCAAAGAAATTTGGAAGACGTGTCAGTTCTTTTGTGGGGTATGTTCGTCCTATTTTGGAATTAACGAATTTGGAAGTTTTGACAAATACAAATGTGACTCAAGTGGTAAGAGAAAAATAATTTTAAAAAGAGCCAGATTTTCCCAAAAACTTGTCTAATTAACTGACTTGATATCAGGTTTTTCAAGGCAACCGAGCAATTGGAGTTCGTGTCATTTCAAACGACACTAGACTATCCACCACCTCCAACAACATAATTTATTGCACCAAAGAAGTTATAATTAGCGCAGGCGCCTTCAATTCCCCAGTTATTCTACAGCGTTCTGGTATCGGTCCACGAGACGTGCTGCAGGCTGCCAAAATCCCATTACTTAAAGAGCTTCCAGTCGGACAAAATTACCAGGAGCATTCAGCAATCACCTTGAACTTTATCATAAATAATGCGTCAGTAGTAATGAATGAGACGAGGGATCTGAATGCAGAAAGTTGGCAAATTTTCAATTATTATGGGGACGGGCCCTTTACAAATACCAGGGGAGCCTCAGGACAAGCCATGATGTCATCTTCGGTAGCCGCAGCAGAAGGGAATTTTGACTGGCCTGATATTCAACTTGTCATGAGTCACAGTACACTGCCCTTTTTAGCTGCAGACGTACAGGCACCAACGACAACTTTTGATTTACAACCTGGCGAAGCTCCCATGTCATCATCGATTTATCTTGGAAGGCCAAAAAGCCGAGGCAGCATAAAAGTCAATCCTGAAAATGTTTTGGGTCAACCCTTGATAGATGTGGGGTTTTTGGTCGATCCAAGGGATTTGCAATTGTTTTTGGATGGTATTATGACAATGAAAAATATTTTGATTTGAAGTCATTGGAAATTTACAACTCTTGAATCAAATTTATGCTCATTATTTAAAGGTGTCAAGGAGACGCTCCGTATTTACGAGCAAACCAACGCGTACAAACCGCTCAGTCCACGCTACGCTCCTGTCCCGATGCCTCCCTGTGATCAATTTGTAGTAAAGTCAAATGAGTACTGGATATGTTACATTGGACAAACAATTCAAGGAGGATGTCATCCCGCTGGAACAAATAAAATGGGAAGAATTACTGATCCAACGGCTGTAGTGGACACTAAGCTGAGGTAAAAAGCTTTTTTGTTGATTGCTAGCTTGTTTTTAAAAAATTATGTTTTTGACCATTCAATTTTTAAAATTGTCTGCCGTTTTGTAGGGTCATTGGAATTGACGGTTTAAGGGTAGTGGATGCTTCCATCATGCCATTTATCGTCAATGCCAACCCGCACGTTGCTGTTTACGGAATAGCGGAAAAGGCCGCAGAATTGATTTTAAATAGTTGGGGATATTCATATTCCCACGGGTACGGTTATGGGCACCGAGGGAAACCCACATACAATCCCAATGCATACGATTACAATTATCATCATCATCATAATAATCAGCAAGAAGACCACCATTCTAGTCAAAACAACAATAATAACAATAACAACGATCAAAAGTCATTATATCGTCTTTGGAAAGAGTTTCTTTATGGTTCTGGCAGATATTGATATGATTAATTTATGAATTGGTTGCTTTTTTTTCAAAGACAAAAAGTGTGAAGGCGTTTATGAATGTTTATTTAATTTTGTTAAAGTTTAGATTGAGATAGTTCCTCAAATTTGTATTTTTTTATGAAAAAATATTTATTATTTTGTGATTAAACGCAACACATTATACAAGTTTATTAGACAATCTGCTGTGACCGTATGCTTACATAATTTATTTAAGAAAATCGTTCAAGGCATGCTCACTTTGGCATAATTTCTGTTCTAAAAAGGTTACGACTTGCAAAAATATTTATAAATGTACTCAGCAGACCAGAAACAGCTACCCAAATACCCAATAAATGCACCTAAGCGTTGCAGCTTCCTAGTAGCATCCTGGTGCTGGTTGAATGTTGATATGATATGCTGTTTGCCCATTTTTCTAACAACAAAGAAGCAAACGGAAAGCTACAGTGTGAGTAATTTTATCGTGTGCAGATGGTAACATTGTGTTGTTGGACGAGTGATCCAATGAGAATTTAATTTGAGCTAAAAAAATAGCATTGATTAGCGTAGTTCCTTCGTGGTTTGCTTATGCACTCCATAGTCTCGTCTTGTTGATGAATAAATTGAATCGTACAGGTGCTGCTACCAATCATTTAAAATCAAGTCGGATGCCTTCTCAGCTATGCCATATACAGCAGCTTGTGTATTGCAATTCGTCACTGCCGGCATTATTGAGGCATCTATAACTCTAAGTGCACTTACTCCAAATACCCTGCGGAATAAAATGATTTTTAATACAATTCATGCATTTTGTTATTGGCCATTGTTGTCTGGTATCCATCAATATTCTCTCATAATTGCTGTATTCACCTTAGTCTGGTATCCACCACAGCTTTTGGATCGTCCGCATGGCCCATTCTGCACGTTCCCGCAGGATGAAACCCAGAAAAGGTTGCATAACGAATGTAGCACCTCCAGTACTCATCCGTTCGAAATGGGTATCTTCTGCATTGAGGAATATCAACTGGAGGAAATCGAGCTTCAAGTTTTCTGTATGATGGCGTTTGCTCAAAAATTCGGATTGTTTCTTTTATTCCTGGACAAAAATTGCAAAAAGTTAACCTAAGAACTTTTCCAACAGGTTGTAAGATCAATCCGTGGGGCATTGAGAAACATACCGTCCAAAATCCTCTCGACATCTTGATGATTCTTCAGATAACCCACATCCAGAATGGGCAATCCGCTAGGATCTTGAGGATTCAGCGTGATGGTCCCTCTGCTTTTTGGCCTTGTGAGATAAACGTAATTTAACATTGGAGCCTCCCATGAGCGAATGCTTCCATTGTTGCTATTGGACATTAAGTTAGGATCTTGAGGATTCAGCGTGATGGTCCCTCTGCTTTTTGGCCTTGTGAGATAAACGTAATTTAACATTGGAGCCTCCCATGAGCGAATGCTTCCATTGTTGCTATTGGACATTAAACCAGTATTAAAGTAAGCTTTAGGACTTGCTGCCATAAGGAAATGGAGATCAGGCCAGTCAGCTTCTCCTTCAGATTTTGCCACGGATGAAACTACAAAGGCTTGCCCGAATTCCCCATGTGTTCCGGAGAATGGGCCATCTCCAAACTTTTTGTAATATTCCCAATTTTCTGCTGTAAGATCTCTATCGTAGTCCATAACCATGTTTTTATTGTTGATTATCATGTGAAGTGGAAGGGCCACATGATCGTTAAAAAATTGACCAACTGGAAGGTCTTGAACAAGCGGAATATTTGCTGGAAGCAGCACACTTCTTGGCCCGATTCCTGAGCGCATTAGCAAAAGTGGTGAGCCATACGATCCAGCGCTGATAATAATTTCCTTGTTTGCGTATAAGCAATTGTCNGGAAGCAGCACACTTCTTGGCCCGATTCCTGAGCGCATTAGCAAAAGTGGTGAGCCATACGATCCAGCGCTGATAATAATTTCCTTGTTTGCGTATAAGCAATTGTCTGGAAGACCCTGTAATTCTGGGGACTTGGAGTGGAATCGAACACCCACTGCCGCCTTGCCCTTGAATATCTGAGCAAAGGAAAATTTTAAAATATGAGAAAAAATTAAAACCAAAGCGCATGTTACTTCTTTTCGTTTTTATGAATTTCCATAGTTGGTTTACCACTTGAGTAACATTTGTATTCAAAATTATACGAAGTTTTGGGGTAGAGGATAGAATGGGTTGAATATATCCCGTAAAAGCACTGTCACGACGTCCAAACTTCTTGGTCCACAATTTATGGCTAAAACTCCTTTGCTGAGGTCCATTCGGATCTGTCACTGGATAGCCTAAATACTCTCCTGCTGCTAACCACGGTTCTAAACCTGGGGCGTACCTTGGACTGCTAGCGGTTAAGGGACCATGAAATCCATGTTGGTCTATGTATATTTCCAGAGTGAAATGTTATACATGCCCAGTTGTTTTATTAAAATAAAAATGAGAAAACTTTAAAAAATTAAATGACAAATTATTTATTACCAGAAGGATATTCTCCTCGGTATGTCTCTGATCGTTTGAAGTACTTTAACATGTTCGCGTAGTTCCAACTACTGTCTTGTGTCATATTGCCCCAGTTATCATAATCTCTGGGATTTCCTCTGTTGAATACCATATTGTTCAAGTTACTTGTTCCACTAAGCATTCTCCCGGCCACTATGGTAATAACCTTGATGTGAAACATATAGAGTAAATAATGCAGTCCTATGCCACTACTATAAATAAAATATAGTGTCAAAAAACTTTATGCAAAATTACCCCGTTATTCCTCAGTCCAGCGTTGCGTTGTGGTATAGATTTATACTGAAATGTGACATCACTATCAGAGTAAAATTCTTTGAGATATGCTGGAATATCCATGCCTTTTTGAACATGGAAAATGAAAACATAAACATGAACGTAATCATAAACATAAACATGAAAACCTCAACTCATGATAAGTGAAAACCTTCTTTTGGAAAGCCTCCAGATTCTAGAACCAACACGGAGTGCTTTCCTCCTTCGGAAATTCTTCGGGCCACGGCTAGTCCAGCAGTACCACCACCAGCTTGATATTCACAAAAAATACATCAAAATTGCCATAAGTAACTATTTTGGTTATATACCTTTACTAAAAAAATTCTGGTTTGTTTTGGGTAGCAACAGTTTATATTATTATTAATTACCAATGATAAAGTCATAGTTGTCCAGGCAGTTTGAATGTGAAATAAAATACACAAGTAAAATTCCCAAAGCTAATTTTAACACATGTAACTGCTTACAAGAGTCAATTCCACCAAGTTTAAAAATAATCATCGTATTTCAGCTCCAAAAGGATTTTTTAATGCACTAAAAACTTTGTACCGATCCACTGCTAAAATGAACTGATGAATAAATAAAAATTGTTTGACAGCAATGCAGAGAAACTCCAACCCTCAGCTAAACGTGTTTAAAATGAATGCATTAACATGAAGAAGAATTCACAGCATTTTATGGTGAACTTTAATGGTAGCATTATTGGCAGTTCCCTTTTTGTACACTGCACATAACAACAATAAATAAACTGGAAATATTTATGTACATTACATGCGTTAAAATTAAGAACTGATTATAGACAACAGAAGAATTTATTAATCTTTTCATTCAATTAATTTTGGAAACCTTTTAGTTTGTTTTGA
>JAANSP010003732.1:0-10946 GCA_036850745.1 Homidia socia
ACATCATAAATAAGCTGTCAGAAAAAGTTGATAGCCTGATTCATTGCATGGAGTCGTGATACCGACTGTACTCCTAAGCAATGATTATCTTTTATTAAAATCAGCGCCCTTTAATGAAGGAAGAGGAAGACCAATTTTAGATTATTGATCGAATTAGGGTAAAACAGACATTTTAGATAGCTCCTACCAAATAATAGGCATTTTTGATGGACTGTTTTCTCCAAATGTGTATTAGTAATCTTTATTAAACGAATAGCGCTTCCTTTGAATTCATTTTTGACTGTTCTTTTTGTTGTTTTTGTTCTTTTTTAACTCTTTTTAGCATCTTGATTGCGTAGACCTCGAGTAATAAATGACAAACGGGTGCCAATTATAATAGCTAATCAAAAACCAAGCATGTTTACTAAAAATTATAATCTACATTTCCTGCGAGCTCTTAGCTTTTATTTCTAAGCTCAGTACTATCCAACATGGCCTGCAGTGTGAATATTACAAGTAAGGCTCTTTGCTTGAAAATTTTTCAAAAAATTTCTATTTAGAAGCATTTTTGTTTGTTTTACAGAAAGTATTTACTTTAAATGTGTATAGCTAAACATTAAATTAGTAAGTACGTAGATTAGAATATTTTCCAAGCTGCAAATCAGCAAGCAAGATGTCAAAGAACGCATATTATAAGCTTATCAGTATTGTGTCATCATTATCATAGAGTGTCGTGTTTGCAGGCAATAATTCATCGGCAGCATTTGGTTGGATCACACCGCACATCATCTATAAGCGGAACACAATGGTATTAAGGTAATAAACAAAATAATACATTTTTTCCACCATGAAGCAAGTGACACTCACTACCACACCACAAATAAAAACGAGAAAGCTCCCTTTCACATTGTCCAAGTGAAATGGCTCTTTTTCCGCTTTTGTGATGGATGAAGCAAATTGAAATGTCTTTCCTTCCCGTCTCCCTTTCACAATGTCCATTCTATACTCTCTCCAGTCCATTGCAATGGTCGCCGCTGTTAAACCCGTATCAAAAGACCGTGCCGTGAACTCATTGAAGTGAGAAAGAAATATTTCCCTTTTTCTAGCTGCAAACGTCATTGGAACAATAAAAATTCTGTCCAGAAGCCATTTGAAACGGATGACCACCACTTCTATCTTTGAAGTTTGTTTGAAAGTAGAATGCTTGGAAAAAGTCCCAGTTGAAACATGCATATTTTGAGGTAGCAGCTCGAATGTTGCATACAATGGAATCCTTGTCCCCTTCCATTTTATTGTAAATTGATCTCATCACTGGATTTTCAGAATATTTGAAGACATGCTCACCCAGTCCTCTTCTGAATACGCTGGAAGCACCCCATTTGTAATGCTTTGCGCTGACCAGTTGGAAAAGTGTTCTAGGCACAATATTTTTTCCTGGTGAAACAATCAGTGCTTGTAGGCTAGAGCTGTAGGCAGCTCCTATTACAAGACCGTAGTACAGCCAGCATGTGTATGTTATTTTTGAAGAAATTGAAGACTTTGGTGCAGAAATATCTTGCCCAATGAGATAACCCAGTACATGTAAGCCTCGCTGAAGTAATTTGTTGGTTCGTGGAAACGACGTGTTATTTGTATCTTTCAAGCGTAAATCCTCTGCAAAGGAGTTTTCCATACTGAAAATGGAGAAGGTGGCCAAAACAACAGATATTGTTAGTAGTACCCAAACGGCTGGTGAAAAGGCTGTAAAAACGGTAGTCCACGAGTAATACAGCCTTGGTTTGGATGTAGTAAAGGTAAGATACGAGTATCCAAACGATGAAGTGAAGCTTGCGACCAAATATCGTTGTAGATTTGGGCTCACAGCGAAGGCGAAATCTGAAACATTCCTTAAAATGTCCCCCATACATCCTGAAAAATAGAGACAAGTTTTGGTAAAGTGCTTTGTAAAATTATGGTAAATATGAGCGAGGAATTTAATAAATGCTAAATATTTGAATACCCGTCCAGGTTCCATTCAAAAGCGCATATCCTGTTGTTCCTTCAGGAATGTTTCCAAATTTTGAGCAGGGATGTAACGAATAAGTCATATTGAGCTTTTCGGCCACTGCCCCGTAAACGAGCGCTGCTACTCCTCTTTTGCTTCTATATTTGCCATTTACTTTCTCCATTTCAAATGAAGCAATATAAGATGTCGGTCCACTGATGCGCAGAGCATGCTGATGAAAGTTTTGAGTAAAATCTGGAAAAATCTTTGACAATTCCTCTGTTCCATTTGATAACGTAATAGTTATTTTATTAGTCGGACAATAAGTACAAAGTGATCTGACAGTTAGAAATGCATTATTATTCTGTTCTTTTGACGAGCTAAATTGAATATTATTATGATGGTCAATTACTATTCTGAATCGTAACTGATAGACAACGTGAGTTACTAGTAGGGTATCCGCTGCGTTTTTATTTTTAGCAACAAATATATAATAATCTGTGTCTCTCTTTGTAAGTTCGCCACGTGCAGGAATTAATAAATTTAATGAACGAATTCGAGAATTCATTGTCTATGCTTTGTACTATCGTCAAAACCAATTTGCATTTTGAACCCAATCTCTCCACTTGGTTTGCACCATTTAGTATGACTCCCGAAGACAATGATATCTGGAACAAAGGGGAAATTACGCCGTTTCCACCGTCCCTGTTCATTACGGAGTGTAGCAGCAATGCTTGGTGGTGATCGGATAACTGGTATTGCTCTGTTTTGTTGGCTTCAGCACAGATGGAGGTAACGACCACCACAACACAATCAGGAAAGTGGTGTATCTTTAGCTGTTTCACAAACTCGCTCGATTTGTCCAGAGACAAATCCCTACTCAGGAGAGAAGATCCTTTTTTAGCAAATTGCATTGAATTTGAAGCATGTAGAATGCTAGTTAATGCTAAAACGTATTTGATGCACGAAGCAAGCGCGTTTTTAAAGATCATTTTGACAATACAAAAGATGTAAATAGTTATTAAATTTTGCTGGCACGATTAAAAAATGTAATTAAGAAAAATTAATTCTACTCATTGAACTTTCAATTTTGCCTTTCATCAGAATACAGCAAGTTGTGATGCTATTTTCATTTTTTATAAAAGTACCTAGTTCAAATTCAATAGAAAATGGAACTATTCCTATATCAATGATTCTGCCATTTTCGCATTTTTATGTATTCTAATGGACCTACTGTTATGCTCCATTTGCCTCACAGGGAGTTCATCAGTCATCCTCACCCACTATCTATAATGGCAACAGACAGACAGGAAGTTTAAAGTACATTTGCATAATGTTGTTTTTTTTAACTATAGAGCTGCAAAGTTATAGAGTTGTTATTATAACGTGTATCACCCAACATTTGGTTTATCAACTGGATCTAAATGAGCAAATGAAAATGAAACAGGCCTTGTGGAAGCAAGTTGATAAACTTATCAAGATATCCTTTAAATAACCTACTCAACTCACTATAACCGTAGCCCAAACATTTTTACCGACAATATCAACTTTATTTTAATTCATCATTTATGCGCCTGTCGGTCATGTCCCTTAACATTATGGTACATGTAGTTCATTGTTCTACTGATCTAAAAAAATTCCATACTCTCTTTTTAAGAAAAAGAAATTCAATCCTTATTGAACCATGCATTATTTTATCTCTAAAATGATGGAACATGTAGAAACTTTTTCTTTAAATCCCATTTTCATTGCGTGTTCATTAGCAGTTGGTTAGTAATTGTTGTAACAGATATATCTCTTCAAAATGATGGCCTATGTGCAATATGTAGTCTATAATGGTAGTAATAATCAGTAATTGTCTCAAGTTAATTATTTTATCTCTAAAATGATGGAACATGTAGAAACTTTTTCTTTAAACCCCATTTTCATCGCGTGTTCATTAGCAGTTGGTTAGTAATTGTTGTAACAGATATATCTCTTCAAAATGATGGCCTCTGT
The DNA here is from genome assembly GCA_036850745.1 of Homidia socia. NCBI lineage: Eukaryota > Metazoa > Arthropoda > Collembola > Entomobryomorpha > Entomobryidae > Homidia > Homidia socia. Next base: position 3,962 of record JAANSP010003732.1, read on the forward strand.
GCAATATGTAGTCTATAATGGCAGTAATAATCAGTAATTGTCTCAAGTTGTGCGGATACCTCCCACTGACTTTGCATGTCCATGCAAAAGTCTTATTACTACGCTACTCTACTACATTTGCTCTGCTACAAGCTAGCCTAATAATACTGAGACTGAGATATGGTTATGAGTTAATGAGCCTATAGAAGATCACTGATCACTGTCAAGACTTTAGAAAATGAGATAGTATAAGCTCAAAACTTAATTACTCTTTAACGAGTAAAATTAAAATGGATGCTTACGTATCTGTATTGTAACAAGTATTGTGTATGTGAAAATTTTGCCTGCGTACCAAATCAATGCATTTCTATTTTCTTGAAAGTTTAATTCTATTTTTAAAGCAAAACTTTTAAGTACACTTCTATTTTTATTTATTTGTGTACCTATTCATTAACTAAAAGTCGCCAACCCTATTTACCAAAAAAGAAGGTTTCATGTAGCCATTAATCATTTTCTGCTGTACCCTTTTTTAAAGTAGTCAACAAGGGACAGATTAATTTCAGTTTAAAATGGACAAGGGTTCTAATTTAGGTAGCAGGATTAGGGTGAGCAGAGACAGTTGTCAGATATTGCGGCAGACGCTTAGATCGAGTCAGTACCAACCCGTGGAAGCATTAGAGATAGCATACAGAGGGAGACGAAGTAATTCGGGATACTTCAATTGGCGCATTTGCTCCAAAGTTTTGATGATGTTTGTGATTACACTTGCCTTTATCTACGTTGTACTGTCTCTTGAAGCCACTGCAGTCATTTGGAAAAATTCTATATCTGGAAACCTCATTTTAACCCCGTTTATAAATGCTGGAAATATTAGTGAGGCGCGGGCATTGTCAAAGGTGTCATTGTTTAATAGCATACAGAGGGAGACGAAGTAACTCGGGATACTTCAATTGGCGCATTTGCTCCAAAGTTTTGATGATGTTTGTGATCACACTTGCCTTTATCTACGTTGTGCTATCTCTTGAAGCCACTGCAGTCATTTGGAAAAATTCTATATCAGGAAACCTCATTTTAACCCCGTTTATAAATGCTGGAAATATTAGTGAGGCAAGGGCATTGTCAAAGGTGTCATTGTTTCCGGGAATTGCTAGTTTCAGTGGATTCCTCACCGTAGACGAAACGTGCAAATCGCACTTGTTCTTTTGGTTCTTTCCCGCAGCTGTAAGATAGCAGCTTGTTTTTTTATTTTTACATCTTTTATTTTTTTATATAAAAGTTCATTATTATACCTGGATCTTCCTCTTTTATAACATCTCGCAATGCAAGTCAGGTAACTTGTCTGCACCACTTATATTATGGCATGGAGGTGGACCTGGAACTAGTGCATTGTTTGGATTGTTCCAAGGCACTGGCCCCGTAGAAATTGACCTGAAGGGAAAGTCATGGGTAGAAAACAAGTTTTCTTGGACAACTCATCGATCCGTTTTATATCTGGATAGTCCCGTTGGAACTGGTAATTCCACAAAGTTAAACCATTCAAGCAAAACAAAAGAAATCCAGTGAAGACTCTCTCTTTCTCAATGTTCCCCATGTGGCTATATCCTATTGATGATCTTTCTAGGATTCAGCTACAATGAGAACAAGGATGCACGCTGCTATGCTGCTTCTAGTGATGATGTTGCTGACCAGGCTATCAATGCATTGAGACAATTTTATCAGCTATTTCCGGAATACCAGGCAAATGATATGTACATTAGCACCACATCGTAATGGAGGTACTACGCTGCACTCACCGGAGATTAGCGATTATTTTTTGTGCTCTTTTACATGAATAAAGTAATTCGCTCATTTGGGTTGGTTGCACTTTCCAATTTATTTCCAGGAAAATTTGCTCCCACAATTGCGTGGAGAATCTTTAATGATAATCAACTGGATGCTATGAATGGAATGTCCAAACTCTCATCAATCAACTTGAAAGGGGTCATATCAATGTCAGGTTTTACTGATCCTATTCACCAGATAGACTACGGGGAATTCTATTACAGTATGGGGCTTATTGACAGCCTGCAACTAAAATTTTTCCAAAGTCAAGAATCCATCGCAAAGTCTTTCATTCGAAACAAACGGTTCTACGACGCGTTCGAGGTGAGTCTAATAAAAAATTTATTGGTTTACTGGAATGCAGGTAATCATTTCAGTTCATTAGCTTTTAAATGCTAACCTACTATTATCATGAAACCAAAATGATTGTGGACCATGTTTATGATTTTGCATTTCAGATTATAGATCCACTTATTATCGGAACACAGGACGGACCTTCGTATTTAAAAAATATCACTGGAATTAAATATCCTTACAATGTCCGGGTTGATTTGCTGGAACCAAACGCTGAGAAGCTGTTGCACAGGCATGATGTTTTCCTAAATCAACATTGGGTTCAGCAAGCTATACATGTTGACTCGTCNAAATATCCTTACAATGTCCAGGTTGATTTACTGGAACCAAACGCTGAGAAGCTGTTGCACAGACATGATGTTTTCCTAAATCAACATTGGGTTCAGCAAGCTATACATGTTGACTCGTCCGTAATTGGATATTCATTTAAATCATCAAGTGATGTGGTTTACTACAATCTACTTTCAGACTTGTACAAGTCGGTTAGTAACCGCGTTGAGGAGCTACTTGACACTGGTGAATGTAGATTTTTGTTTACATCTGGTCAGCTAGATTTAATAGTGCCGCATACAACCGTTTCCAAATTTTTGCAAGAGCTCAAGTTTGGCCACGAACACAGTTTTAGATCAATGACGACCTCGCCGTTCTCCACGATGTCGTCTCATTTTTGGAAATATAAAGGACGGGTTGCGGGATACGAGAAAACTGTAGGGAATTTGACGTATTTAATGGTAAGAAATGCTGGACATCACCCATTTATTGATCAACCAGAATGGACGTTAGATTTTATTCTAAGATNCAGAATGGACGTTAGATTTTATTCTAAGATTTACAGAAAATTAATATACAAAAATACTAACACGATGTAACATTAAAGCGACTTAAATAATAAAATCAATAAAGTCGAACATTCCGCCGTCAACAGGTTAGAGGACACTGCAAACTTAAAATTATTCTCGGGTAGTAACTTGTAAAAAAGTAAGTTGTAATTGTAATACAGGTGTAACATGGTGTGGAAAAGTAAATTTGGAAATAAATTAATTTGTTCTCGTCACTTTTTAGATTAGACGGTAATAGTAAATCTCAAACATTCAACCATCTTTGCACGCCCAAAACGAAACTACAAAAGTAAAATGGAACTTTTTAGGGCTGCATTTTCTCAGAGGCGTATTGCGTCTCCTGATGCCCCGAGATTTACCAATCTTCAGAAAGTACAAACAGGTTAGAGGACACTGCAAACTTAAAATTATTCTCGGGTAGCCACATGTAATAAAGGTGTAACATGGTGTGGAAAAGTAAATTTGGAAATAAATTAATTTGTTCTCTTCACTTTTTAGATTAGACGTTAATAGTAAATCTCAAACATTCAACCATCTTTGCACGCCCAAAATGAAACTACAAAAGTAAAATGGAACTTTTTAGGTTAGGACTGCATTTTCTCAGAGGCGTATTGCGTCTCCTGATGCCCCGAGATTTACCAATCTTCAGAAAGTACGCATCCATAATCCATTATTTGTTGCCTTTAATCAATCTTCCAAAGGGGTTTGTTTTTTTGCTGAAATTCACAGTAAAATTATACCTAAAAGGTTTACACCTGAGGTTAAAACCATACTTTTCTATTCCATTAAAATCAGAAAGTACGCATCCATTATTTGTTGCCTTTAATCAATCTTCCAAAGGGGTTTGTTTTTTTGCTGAAATTCACAGTAAAATTATACCTAAAAGGTTTACACCTGAGGTTAAAACCATACATTTGTATTCCATTAAAAATTATTCACTGCACACATCAACCGCTCTAGTACACACACAAACATACTATGAAAGCTCTTTTCACACGGATTTTCCAAAGTTCATAAAGTTTGCACAATGATTTTTTGTAATTTCTGGGTAAAATAAGTTTGTATAGAGTTGTCGAGGTGTAGGTATGTAAATATTTTTTTAAGTATTAAGTCAAATCCAATGCCAGAAATTATTGATTCAGTCTTACTTAAACTTTCAAAGAAATTCACCTGCTTCTTCAAAAAAGGACCCTGGATATCTCTGCATTTTTAAAAATTGTATCGCTAGCATGGAATATTTTTTATTGTAAAAAACGAAGGTGATATTCAGAGTAGCACCAACACTTCTAACCTCACTATTATCTTTCCTCATATACATACAATGAATAAACACATATTATTATTAATAATACTTTAGCACGTTTCGATTTTGATTGTGGGTCACAATTTGTGACAATAAATCGATATGATTATTTTGGCATCATGAAGCTCTTCTAAATTCTATATTATAATTGTATTGTAAACCAAATCTCCTAAACAAAGTATAATCTTGTGACTAAACATTGACCTTTAGTGTTGCCATTTGCACCTTTTTCTGTTTTCGTAAATTCTAGCAACGACGATGACGCCTGTGTATTTTACTTAAATTTCTATACAATATTCTCAACAGAAAATAGTTTGCTTACTTATCAAGTTCTTCGTATGTAGTAAATTCGTTGAATTATTTGCTGTAACGAACGAGTGAAATCGCATGTCTATATATCCCTAAAAAGCATTAAAATTGTGACATGGCATAATATTCAACTCAACTACTTACTTGGCTGGATGTGAAACAGAGCACTATGAACACCAGCTTTGAACTCTGTATATTTGCCCCAATAACTCCATTGTTAATTTCAACATCAGCAAATAAAAAGGAAAATGTGATTCCACTTAAATAAAACATCTATCCCATCCAATTTTCCTGAGAAATTCAACAAAAGTAGAAATATGCAGCTTTTCTTCTACCTATACATACACAGCCTTGTAAACTGTGTATATAAAACGCAAGAAAAAAATATTCGATTTTTGTACTACCTTATATTATTTATATAGCTTTCTACCTATCATGCATGTTTTTTTCTCCTAGAAATGAGTGAATATATAGTTCTTGTTTACACATTCTAAGTAGTGCTTATCTTCTTACTCCAGGCATTTCAAACAACATTGGAAACAAAATCACAGCAAATCCTTTTACTCTCTTACTTTATGTTCTTACACAAACCTCTCTTTCGCAATTGAATACTTTATATTGTATGTATATTTATCGATTTAACCCACGTCAATAATTACATATTATACGTGTTACTCACGCGGCTAATAACGTGATGATTATGAGACCGATTCCAGAGGTTAAAAATACGTTGCGTTCATTTGTAAAAATTATTAAGCAGGTCAAATCCTTTTTTAAGAATATTAAAGTAGATTCATAGATATCTTTTCCGACCTGTAACGTCTCGTCATGTATTCATTATGCATAGAATATCCTGGAATTCCCTAGTAAAAGTAGATAAAATAACGTTATAATATTATTTGGTTCGATTGAATCTCTTCGTTTCTCATTCATTTCTTGTTGACAAAAAATGCAAAGCAGCAGCAGCAACATCAGCAGCAGCGCTGTTGATTTCTTCAAGCATTGTGCTGTCCTCCTTCATTGTAGTGTTTTAACGAACCACACAACGACAAGTACAAAGTAGAACGTGAGAAAAATGTCACAGATACATACAATGCGGAACATGGTGAGAAGGAGATAAAAGTTAAATTTGTCATTATGGACAGACATGGGTCGCCAAAAAGGGATGTCGTTGATGAATCCAGTCACGTTGAGTGTCACTCCAAGGAATACAAGTAAACCCACTGTTCCAACAATGCTGGATAAAATCCATACTGCTCCTGGCGTTTTGCTTTGCTAGAATTCAGAAAACAATACAAAGAAACAAGATTTTAATTTCCGCTGCATGAGTAAGCAATTCGTTGATTATGGTAGAAAGGGTGAAGAGGTAATAGTAATAGAGTACCTTACTCTCTCTTCTAACCCTACCTATCTTGTCACATAATAACCATCTGCCGAAGGACTATCCATCTCCCACTGCAAAAATAACTATATCATAACGAGATTGACACAAATAATGTGCTTTGCTCCACAGAATTTTTAAACAGACGAGAGACGACCAAGAACAATACAAATTCAAATACCAAGACGAATTTTCCAAAGTTGTATATATGCTTGTGTGCACATGCATCTTTCTCTTTTGTGAAAACAATTCGCCAATTTTCAAATTGTCAGCCTTTTTATTGTCTACTCTGAAAAATATGGAGCATGTCTGGCTCAACTAAACAAATACATTTTCTTGTTGAGGTGAAGCTTGAATGGGATTCACAAGGTAGCTGTTGTTAAAGCTGAGCTGTGTATAGTGATGATGGCGAATCAGAATAAACGATAAGGGAGCTAGAAAAGAAAAGGAATACAATTTACATTTTTCCTTTGGACAATATACAATATATACCTATGTATTCGTTTTATTTATTTTTATATCCCCGACTTTCACCCAGCTACTTGCTACTACTTATTTCCATATGTATGCGGTGGTACCACTGAGACATCCTTGTGCTGCTCAGAGTAACATTGTGAGCAATATTTTACATGTGAAAAGAGAAAATTGTGAGCTGGAACGAATATATTGGATTTCCGCTGCCCTACAAAATTTACACTTCAATAAAAATACTTTCATCTAGAGAATTTTATTCGATTTGGGAACACGTTATTTTGTTTTTCCTTTGTGTAGTTCTCATAACACGCGTGTGTGTAATTTAATTTTTTATAAACAAATTGCATTGCATTGCTACACAATAAATTATGAATTGTATAAAATCTTGTTAGCTTTGCTGGCAAAAAATGCGCTAGATTTGGAAATTTCTTGCAATTATTAAGGATGCTAGCAAATCTAATATAATTTGTCTTTTCTCTGTCTGAAAAAGTAAATCTAAAAATATGTTAACAATCTATTCACTAT
>JAANSP010003733.1:0-10946 GCA_036850745.1 Homidia socia
ATTTTGTTAAAAAAGAGAAAATGTCTCATTTGTTCCTTAATTCCATTGAATCAGGAGCATACACACACGGCACACGTTTCACTCCACCCTTCAATTTTCTAAGTGGAAAATAAGAACTGGTAGGGAAGTTCTCGACGGCCTCGTACAAGGTCTTTCGTGTCGTGTGCAAAGGGAAGTGAGATGCTGACGATAGATATATGCCTATGAAGCCAGGTAATGGAAAGGTTAATATATAATTGATAGCATTTTCGAGGATTTTTTTTAAACTCACGAGCATTTTCATTCAAGAAAAAAAGAAGATTCTTTCACTCTGCTTTGCGTGTCACAAAAGCCTGTACGTGCTAATCACGCTTGCATGTGGTGGATATGTAGTTTTACATCTAGCATGCATGCTCGCATATCATCATTCATTCATTAATCATCTCTGAATATTTCTATAATATTGGAAATCTAGATTTTTCTCATTTTAATTTCGTAGCTATATGAGTTTTATAATTGTGAGATTGTAAGAATGTGATAAATTGGAATGAAACCCTAAAGAATAGTATAAATGGCTACAAACTAATAATACTGTTAGCCTGAGCAATGAGCATATTGAACAAAGTCATTTTATTTGACTGTGTAAAACCTTTAGCTCACTCTTCTCAAGAAGAAGAGATGCTGTGAGAGGTGACATGTCATGTGAATCAATTGATTTATGAACTGTGTTGACTGCGACCATGGCCTTCTGAATAGTAATGTACTGTTTTATCTCATTGGTTGTGAGTGTCAGGTTTGAATTGTTCATATGAAGAGAATCTGTTTTTACATGAGACTGTTTGTTAATTAGTACATTTTACGCATATAAGTAGGGGTGACTTTGACATTAAATATTTTACATACATTTAAATGAGGAGTGAAAAAATTTTCAGCATTCGTGTATGTAAAAACTGGTAATGTTATTGGGCTCTCCTGTGAGCTTCGTTTAGTGTTTATCAGAGGGACCAATAGAAAATACATATCATGTCCTATAATTTCTAGTAATTATCAAATCATTTACTTTTCCAACCTTGAAAATGTCGTCTACGTCTGATTCCGAATCGGATTTTGTATTTGTTTTCGAATCGTAAGAAGTTCATTTTAAATTATGTTTGGAATATTAGCATCCTTTAATTTAAAAAGATTGTAATAAAGCATGCGTACTAAATTGCGATTTTTCTTTCTCTTTTATAGTGATGTCGATCTCGATAATCAACGTCAACTCTCAGATGCCAACTCTGGTAGTTCCTCCAATTCCAGCCTTTCCGCACGGTAAGTAATGGACAGTAAACTAGTCCAACATTTAAAGTATTAAAAGTAGCTTATCGAAGCAGTATAGAAAAAAAATAAAAATTCAACGTTTTTTCTTTTTTGTTTTTTAGAAGTCTGGATAGCCCAAAATCTTCCTCTCTGGAGCTGGTAACGCATCAGCCCTACTACCACCGTCGTGAACGTGACTCTGAAACTCCTGAAAATCCTGTTCGTCAATTCCGAAATCATTAACGATTCCTCATACAACCGAACCATCCCTGGATGGGAGGGAGATAGTGATATCGAAGTGGAACAAGATCCTCCCGACTGGACCAGTGATGTTCCCGAAGAAGTTCTCAGCCGACTGGATCGAGTGGAGAAGAAAAGACAAGAAGTTCTTAACGGTGTGTTTTTTTAGATTATACGATTTTTTACTTTTTTTCTTGAGAAAAATAAGCTGGAACAAACTTGTTATTTCCACTTGGATGTTCAAGTCTTGTTTCTTTTTGTTTTTTTATAAAAAAAACTTTTATACAAGAGTAGACATGCATTTTATTTCCACTTGGATGTTCAAGTATTGTTTCTTTTTGTTTTTTTTATAAAAAAAACTTTTATACAAGAGTAGACATGCTAATGCTACATAGTAGTCAAGCATCTAGCATCATCATGTCCAGATTTTTTTCACGCTTAATGGCCTGTCAAATTCTTTTTATATTTTTGTTGGAAAACTTGTCAACAAAACTTTTATTCTTTGCGTGTCAGCGTCGATCCAGGCAAAATAACAACTTGTTCTCATTCTGTTTCCCTGTAGAACTTTGTCATACGGAGCGGTTGTACGTTCGCAAGCTGAAGATTATGGACCGTCTGTTTTTCCGGCCGATCAAAAATCAGCAGTTGCTATCGTCCGAGTTGATCCATCTCCTGTTTCCAAACTTGGAGGAAATTCTAGACATTCATGATCAGTTCAATTGTTCGTTGAAAAAGAAAAGAACTGAAAATCCATTGGTTGGTGATATTGGCCCGGTGCTGTTGGAAATGGTAAAATGATAATACAATATCATATTTCGAACTGCTTTTTCATGTTTTTTTAGAATTCCACAAAAATGAATTATTGTTTGCTTATAATATTTTTCTTTTTGAAATGTGATGCTTAGTTTGATGGAGAAAGAGGTGAACAACTGAAACACGCTGCATCTACATTCTGTGCTCGGCAGCAAATCGGCCTGGAGCATTTACGGGAGAAACGGAAGCGAGATATGAGATTCCACGCATTTTTGACGGAGGCAGAGTCAAATCCTGTCTGTCGCCGACTGGCAATCAAGGACATGATTCCATCAGTGATGCAACGACTAACAAAGTATCCACTGTTGTTTGAAAATCTTTGCAACTGCACCGCAGCCGATTCCATAGAGTACACAAATCTGCAAAGAGCTTTAGAGCTGAGCAAAGAGATCCTGACGAGCGTCAATCATGCCAAGAAGGAGGCAGAGGATGAAGCGCGTCTTCAGGAAATTCAGAAAAGGCTGGACAAATCATATTTCGAAAAGGGAATCGAGAGAACAGATCATGCTTATAATGACCTTAGGGTAAATTTATTGATAAATATTTAGAATATTTTTAGACAATATATTTTAAAATCTGGTTAAATTACATTTGTGTTTTTTCTTATTTATTACAGAATTTTGATTTTACGCGACATAAGCTAATACACGACGGGTATTTGATATGGAGATTACAAAGGCCAAAAGGCGATAGAGTAAAGTCAGACCAGTAAACAGATCATGCTTATAATGACCTTAGGGTAAATATATTGATAAATATTTAGAATATTTTTAGACAATATATTTTAAAATGTGGTTAAACTATATTTGTGTTTTTTCTTATGTATTACAGAATTTTGATTTTACGCGACATAAACTAATACACGACGGGTATTTGATATGGAGATTACAAAGACCAAAAGGCGATAGAGTAAAGTCAGACCAGTCAGAGGTACTCCTCGTTCTCTTGGAGGATATGGTAGTAATTCTACTCAAAGTTGATGATCGATATGTGCTAAAAATGCATAATGTGGGCACTGGGAAATCAGAGAGGACGCCATATAAACCCATCATTAAACTCAATACTCTACATGCAACACGAGTTGCTGCGGGTAAAATGATTTGCCAATAGTCATAAATTTTGTAAATATAATTATAGGAAATATCCTTGCTAAATACTGTTAAATTTTTTTGGAACGCAGATAAACGAGCATTTTACCTACTTTCCAAGACGTCGCCTACACCGTTCATGTTCGAGTTGGTGTGTGGTACCGGCGAAGAGAGGACGCTGTAAGTACATCGCTAATTTTGATTAAATACTACTTTTTTCTTTATGCTTTTTGTGTATTTTCAGTTTATAGCTTGCAATATTGGCAAGGTTTGCTTTTGTATGAGTCAGCAGCGAAGCAAGGCGAATCGCTAATTTATGAAGGTTGTATTTTCCCAATAATGCTGTGCAAATCATGTATGATCACGAAGAAAATGTCACTCAAAATTTACTCACATTAATGCCAGCCGCCAGCCTATAAAGTCTCAACGAATCTATGAAAAAAACGTCTTTTCCTTTTTATTTCGAGATAAAGCCAAGGAGAGGAATAAAAAGAAAAAACGTCTTTTCCTTTTTTATTTCGAGATAAAGCCAAGGAGAGGAATAAAAGATTGATTGGTGGATTTTATTGTGTGGTGGGGTTCTGCTGCTGTAGGTTTTTGTTGGGGTTTTAGAATACCGCATTGGCATGGATTAATTAGGCCGCGTAGAAGCGACAAGGGCGAAGAAAAAATATATTTTCCAATAAAGCAATCAACGCATGCAACGAAGAGAAGAATAAAAGATGCTGGCTACCGTGGCGCTGTGTATACGCGCACTAATGAATCCGATATTTTCATTGCATACACTTTACCTGTGACAAGATATAAGCTGTGTACCTACACTTTCCCATGTTTTATTGTTGTTACTCCGGAAAAATTGCTGTTAAATGTCAAACTGGATAAAAAAATTCGGCTTGAGATGAGCTGAGAAACCAAAAGAGAAAATGAGTTTGGCCGAGAGAAAAAAATATCCTTGATGTTGTTCATTACTTTGTTATAGTTTTTGTTGGGGTTTTAGAATACCGCATTGGCATGGATTAATTAGGCCGCGTAGAAGCGACAAGGGCGAAGAAAAAATATATTTTCCAATAAAGCAATCAACGCATGTAACGAAGAGAAGAATAAAAGATACTGGCTACCGTGGCGCTGTGTATACGCGCTAATGATTCCGATATTTTCATTGCATACACTCTACCTGTGACAAGATATACGCTGTGTAGTACTCCGTATTGTTGTTACTCCGGAAAAATTGCTGTTAAATGTCAAACTGGATAAAAAAAATTCGGCTTGAGATGAGCTGACAAACCAAAAGAGAAAATGAGTTTGGCCGAGAGAAAAAAAAACATCCTTGATGTTGTTCATTACTTTGTTATGCTGAGCAAAAAAGATATAGAATGTGTCAAGCGTGGAGTTTGAAAATGATGATGCTAATATATTTCTTTACCAAAAATAACAAATTCTATTAATAATCTATTTTACTGTACTGATAGTTTTAGTCATGGTTTAGTTTGGTTGGCTGGCAGTACAAAGAAAATGTGGGAGAGGCAATATATGAAGACTAGCCAAACAAAAATAACAAATTCTATTAATAATCTATTTTACTGTACTGATAGTTTTAGTCATGGTTTAGTTTGGTTGGCTGGCAGTACAAAGAAAATGTGGGAGAGGCTGTATATGAAGACTAGCTAAACCAAACTAGAAACATTATCGTCATTCATTGTCGTGGGATTTTCCTCCAAAGAACGAAAAAAAAATATTTCAGTCAGTCAGTCAAAAAGTTTAGACGCAACGACGCAAGCACATGCTCCATTACCACACAACCAACAAGTTCAAACAGAAAGAAGAACACATTAGCTATTAAACAGTAACGTTTATTTTTTCATCTAATAGTCATTTAGTTTCAGTAAACTATGTTGTCTGTGTGAAGTATAAAGGAATTGCTGTAAAAAACTACAATAATAGATATAACCGACTACTAATATATAGGGCATCTGTACAGATTTGCTGGCAAAGTATAGTAAATGGTGGCCGCGTGAAATGCTCGTTTAAATCGTTAAAAAGTCAAATTACTACGGTTTAGAAATGTCTGCATATTTTTCTCTGTGGCGAAAATCTAGCAGATGAAAATCTTGGCAGATGAAAGAAAATTGTTCGAAAGTTATCTGTATAGAGGAGTGTTGTGTGTGTTTGCTTGTGTATTGTACACATCTTTATTGTAACTTTCAATAAAGCAAAGAATATCAGAGGTGGAGTGTATTTTTTACGTCCCCGATCATCACATCAGTTGTTGCACATATTATCCCTCTCTTCATTCCTCCTCCTCCGACTAGTCTCGCAAAGATTAAAAAAAATAAAGTCTTTGTGCTGAATGCATGCTTGGTTTTATGGAATGAATTTCCTGCACATTGCATTCATATCATTCTACATGGTAATAACCGTTGCGTTGATTTCTTCTTCAGACTTATTGGCCAAACACGCCAGAGACAAAAATATAATAAAAAGCTAGTTGAAGATTGCAAAAATTTTCGTTTTTTGTTGGTGGTGTGGTGAGAATGTTGGCGTGTAAGAAAATAAAGAAAGAAGCAAGAGGAGAAATGATTCAGTTTATATTTTTAGTGCGTTGTGTGTGCATGCATCATCATTAAACTTACTTTCAGTGGACCATGAAGTCAGTTAAGTTAACAAATTGGACGTGCAAGGTTTTTCAAAGACTTTAAAAAATTGAATTGTTTTGGCAGTTTATTTTTTGTTGGTGGTGTGGTGAGAATGTTGGCGTGTAAGAAAATAAAGAAAGAAGCAAGAGGAGAAATGATTCAGTTTATATTTTTAGTGCGCTGTGTATGCATGCATCATCATTAAACTTACTTTCAGTGGACCATGAAGTCAGTTAAGTTAACGAATTGGACGTGCAAGGTTTCTCAAAGACTTTAAAAAATTGAATTGTTTTGGCAGTTTAGTGTGCATAGTTGTATCCATTGTTTGGAAAAATTTAGTAGCAGTTTAGAAACAGTGTATCCGAACTTATGTGTCGGGGCATAATCATAACCATTATAAAATAGCAATGTCTTCAAATTCTATAAAAAACGTGTTTAACGGAGTACAGAATCAAGCCACAAGGTATGAATGTGAAGAGATGAAAGAGGACAGTGAATTAATTTGAAGTCATCATAAATCAATTCGCCACAGCTTGTTGTGCCATGTGCCATGCTTTTTTTCTGTTGATATTGATGACTGATTGATTTGATCTTTGATTTAAAATAGAATTTAATTTTTGTGTCCTTCCTTTGTAGATGGCTTCAGCACATAACGAAGGCGGCTGATGAGTACAAAAGCCGACAGGAATCACGTCGCAGTGAAGTTCACCCAATTGGTAACATTCCACCTTCGGTGTCGGAATCCGAGGATAGGAGCAAAGAGTAAGTTTTTCAACCTGCCAAAAAATTCCGTACATGTAACATTTTATACAATTTTTAAGAAATCTCGCATGATGTAGTTTAGTTGAAGTATAGGCATGTGCGAAATAACCTTGTACATTTTCCTGTTGATTATGACATTTTCATGCCTCATTTGATCATTAGGATTATTATCTTCATTTCCTCGGAGCTTGTTGAATTGTTGATAAAGCTGAAAAAGGGGAGAGCAAAGAAAATATTCCAATGAATAAGCTTGTTTCTTTCAAAAACTTGGAAACTTGCCATGTTTGATATTTCTTCTGGCAGTTAATGTTCAAAACAGATATAAAGAAAAATTTGCTGAGTATTTATTTGATTTTTTTTTTCAGATTCTGTTAAGATAGACTTGAAAGATTATTGAGTAATTTTAAAATGAGAAAAAAACTAATGAATCCTAAGCAGAAAGCCAATTTTAAAAAGTAAAAGCATTTTTTTCTGAATGTTATTGGTAATGAAGTAGTTTTTTGATGGATGGAATGTTTGTTTATGAGTGGGAGGAAAAGTATTTTTTGCAAGCACAGTCATGCAATAAAGCAAAGGGAAAATTGTATGACTTGGTTATTTTTTAAACTTTAAAAATGAATGCATTTCTTGTTTTGCTGTTTTTAAAACAATTTTTTTAGATTTTGCAGACAGATTTTTTATGTTGTGTATTGATTTTCTCCCTTAATCTTTAGATCGGGTGAAGTCGCTGATGCAAGTGGACCAGATGCTGGGGATACAACGGGAGATTTGTCTACTACCCATCATCTTCATCCCAGTAATAACACATCTATAAACGCCAAGGACTCTAGTCCAGCCCCCGATAGTAGCAATCAATCGCCCCCTCCTTCCAACGCCGTTGCTGCTGGAGGACGACCAGAAAGTCCGCCACAGAGTCCGGAGAAAGGAGTCGGAGGTATGAATAACGATGACAAGAGCAGATTTTTTATGTTGTGTATTGATTTTCTCCCTTAATCTTTAGATCGGGTGAAGTCGCTGATGCCAGTGGACCAGATGCTGGGGATACAACGGGAGATTTGTCTGCAACCCATCATCTTCATCCCAGTAATAACACATCTATAAACGCCAAGGACTCTAGTCCCGCCCCCGATAGTAGCAATCAATCGCCCCCTCCATCCAACGCCGTTGCTGCTGGAGGACGACCAGAAAGTCCGCCACAGAGTCCGGAGAAAGGAGTCGGAGGTATGAATAACGATGACAAGAGCTTTTACAAAATATTTTAGCTAGAAAATATCCCGTATTCAAAAGTTTAAAAAATCAAGCAAAATACAGTTTATAAATTTCTGTTTTATAAACCTACATCAAATACACAACGCTTTCTTATAGTTATCAAATATTTTATTTTTGGGCGGGGCTTCAACATTTTACAGTGAAAGTATCAGTTTTTATAGCACACAAATATGAATGTAAATATAATATATTCTGCACAGGGAATACATAATATTTTTAAATATTGGTACAAGTATTTTAAGTAGTTTACACTAGATTATTAGAGATTGTATAGCTTTTATATACATTTTTTCTATCCATCTTCTTGACTATCTTGTCTNACAAGTATTTTAAGTAGTTTACACTAGATTATTAGAGATTGTATAGCTTTTATATACATTTTTTTCTATCCATCTTCTTGACTATCTTGTCTCTATCAAAAATCATTATTCCTGGTCCGTGTTTATTAGGTGATGGAAAACTACTGTCTGTGGTAGGAGGTGGTAAAGGGGCACAATCTGTCTCTTCTGCAACACCCAGCCCTGCTGCTCGTCGCAAGCAGGGGGAGTTTTTACGGGTTACCGAAAGCTCACCTCTGATTGATCCTTCAGAAGTGACCGTTGAAACCACTCAAGTTCACTTTGCAAAAGTTATCTGTTCTCCATATGGTACATGAAAAACACACAAAAGAACAAAACTTTCAAAATACCTAAGCGTTCATTTTTTAGCTGTACTTTCTCTTCTTTGTAAATACAGTATATAACTTTTTTTTCTGTCATATTCTTCATTTTATTATTTATTTATTTTAATTGTTGGTTATATTTATGTAGGTTGTACACCTTTTTTCTCACGTAGAATAATATTTTTGTGTAGATTTTAGTCGCTTATTATTTTGTTTACTTTACTATTATTATTATTTATCATTTATTATTATTATTTCGTAATAACTTTTATTCACTTTTCTTCTGTTGTCGTTTTTACGCTTTGAACCCTTTCATGTATAGACTTTGGGGTTGGGGATTGGGTAGCTTTTATGATGGACTAAAGTAAAATACGCTTGTCTGATTTGTGATGATTTGCAGAGGAGCTCAAAAGAAACTTTTTTTCTGTGTCATATTCTTCATTTTATTATTTATTTATTTTAATCTATGGTTATATTTATGTAGGTTGTACACCTTTTTTTCTCACGTAGAATAATATTTTTTGTGTAGATTTTAGTCGCTTATTATTTTGTTTACTTTACTCTTATTACTATTATTTATTTATTATTATTATTATTTCATAATAACTTTTATTCACTTTTCTTCTGTTGTCGTTTTTACGCTTTGAACCCTTTCATGTATAGACTTTGGGGTTGGGGATTGGGTAGCTTGTATGATGGACTAAAGTAAAATACGCTTGTCTGATTTGTGATGATTTGCAGAGGAGCTCAAAAGATGTGACTCCAAGATTCACATGGCTTTTGACGAGAAACTCAAGCTGATTTCCAAATTGTGCCACATTCCACCGGAAGGAGTAGCGGAACTAGTTGTAGATGCCTCGTCGTCACCAGATGCTTCCTCGCCTGATGCATCTAAAAAGCCAAAAGATGCCAAAGAATTAGTGGTCGCTTGTATACACCAAGGTATAGTGCATTCACCCGACCAAGAGTGCAAAATGTCATACATTTAAAAAAGTTGCATTGATTATAATTAATTTTGCATCTTTATTATACTTTTTTTGACAGTGGATCAACTAGGTCGCCTAATTGCCACGCAAAAGTTCACCAGTGAAAATATCCAGTTGCAAAAGGAGCAACTGAGCATTCACAAAGTTTTGAACAGTCTATTGGCTCAACTTCTCAGTGAAGTGCATCGGAAGGACGAAGATTTGGAGTTGAGACGACAGGAGCTGTATAGAGTCCGTGAGCAAAATCATGGCTATCAGGAACGACTGCTTCAAGCAAAAACCAACAAGATTTCGGCGGAGCAACAGACTTCTTCTACCTCCTTGGTTAGTCCGGCTCGTAGTCCAACCCAGTCTCGACCCAACAGTTTTGTGTCTCTCTCCTCCTCCTCGGATCATCATGATTACACGCATGACGATGAAACAGGTAATTAAAAAACGACAAAATTTCTACTCACAACAAGCACTTTGCATTTGTGCCCGTCTCTCTCTATTTCTGTCTGTGTGTCTTGTCGTCCTGCCTTCAGTTCGTTTTACTTCTGCATGCCGCAATAAATTGCTAACATGCATGCAAGGCATGCCAAGTGAAAACTTTTGCATGATATGACATGATACAAAAATATTTTTTCAAGAAAAAAGTTATTGCTTTTCTTGTGACTTGTTAAATTGTATTTATTGTTAACTGTGTTTATCGTTAAAATTGTTATCTTGTCCGTGTGTGATGCATTGCCTCACTCCCATCATTTGTTGGAACGTGTCTCTCTGCTCTTCTTCTCCTTTATACATGTCGTGTTTTAAGAAGAGTAAGTTTATCTCTAAATAAAAAAGTAGTTTTTGTAGAAAAACAATTTGAACAAAAAATGTAGAAAACTTAGAAAAGTAAACTTAAAAATAAATGTTGTAGCTTGTATTTTTTATACTTTCTGTGCATGTGTCTATTATGTTGAGTTTTGTAGAATTTTTCTAGTATTTTAAGCAAAGGACATTTTATTAAATGTAATGCGATTTTTAAAAAGAAATGTGAAAATGTATCTTCATATGTGGAGAGTTTTTTTCAATTTACCTCCATCGCCCCGATCACTAAAATTAATCAGCGTGTTCAATATATGTGGTTTGTTTTTTTTCTTTTTTCCTGTTGTCCGTACTCTTCTCTCTGTTCGTGTCTCAGAAGCTGCGGGGAAAGCTCCCTTGAAGCCGCAATTATCCGCTCCTGTAGCTT
>JAANSP010003734.1:0-10943 GCA_036850745.1 Homidia socia
TTTTTTGTTTCTTGTGGGTTATTTTTTATTATTTATTTACGACACGCGTAGTACTGTGACTGTGCTATAACATGGGTATATGTTTTGTCACTACAGGAGTCCAGAATGAAATTGGCCAGAATTTACCTTTACAACCAGAAAACATAACCTAGGCTCACCGACCGATGGTAATTCAAGTACTGCAAAGTATGACTCATTCTTTTCAATTCAACTATTCTTCGCAAATACGAAACCATGAACGCAGTGGAAATCTCCATGCTCAGGTTTTCTGGCATGTTTTAGTATGCAATGCAATCAAATCAAGTTTTGGTTATAAAAGTAAATTTCCAACTTCGAATTTCTGGTATTTATTGATTTTTTTATTTTTTATTTCTTGCAAAGGTCAATGTTGTGGAAATATATTTGTAGATTGTTGATAAAATGTAAATAAATAGCTAAAGTCACAGTGTAATATTTAGGTGCAACAACACCAATATTAAACAAGTTGGTTTTGTTTTCCTGTAAAAATGAAGTTGATTATAGTTCACGTCATATGTATGTACATAGTTTTATTTCGTTACAATGGGGAAAAGTGATATGAGCTTGTTCAGTAACACAACAACACAGCTATAACGGCTATGTCCGACCTTTGTCTCCTTGGCTGCTGTGCTTTAAGCGCATTTCAACGCCTAATTAAGTGTAGTTGACATTTTGTAGACAGATATTTTATAACGATAACCACTAACATACCTTAATTTTCAATTTATTTATAACGTTGAGTGATTGCTGATTGGTGCTTTTGTTCCACATACAAAATAAAATCATGGTCTTTAATTACAGTTTTTACCTAATATTCATTTTATTCCTAAAGTCGTGAGCGTATATGCATCCATTTTTTATGTCTGTTACGTTGTAGGGTATATCATAATAATGTTTTCCCGTACAACGTTACAAATTTTGAAAGTGTGATATGTGCACAGTAGGGAGAGTTGACCTGCTGAACACCAATAACAATCACGCCATAGAATGGGTGTTAAAAATTAGAAACAGAGGACGCATTATATTGCACAGGTAGCTAGTGGTAGGAAGAGACAATATATAGGAAAGTAAGTAGTAAGTATGTATAACTCCAATGATACCTACTGTCCACTGTCATAAACTAAAATGTATAGGTTATCAAGTCATGGTCATTGGTGGTTTCCAGTTGAAACAAATTAAGGTTCGTGTGTAAAACAAGTTGTTAATGTAACCCGCAATTTTTGCAAAATAAATTCGGCAATATCAAGGTTGTTGGTCTTATAAAGTTTCAGGGAAACCAGATAAAGTTTCTGTGTGTGAAGTGCTTTTTTGAAAGTATGGCACATTATTCTTAATTTCGGGAAGTATTTTTAACAGTTTGAAACATCAAAATAATAAACCGAACAACCAGAAAAAGAAAAGTATTGAAAGTGGATTTTTTTGTAAATAATAATTGAAGGATAGGAAGTAAAAAACCGCTAGTCTATGTTTTAAAGGTTTTTAATGGTCAAAAATGGTGGTGGTTGTTAATGGTTTTTTGGGAAGAAATGAAACCTTCGTCTAAAATATTCACACATTACCATGCATGGGTACGCAGGACTGTATACGTTAATCTGAGGAACAATCGCCTCCACTTAAAATGGTCGAAACAATGATCCCTGATTTTGCCTTTTTAAAAATCCAACTTCACCCCAATTTTATACATTTCTTTGAATTAAATTATGGTTTTGGCATGTGTAATTCCCCCCCACCACGTTTCTGTGGATGCTTATCAAGATTAAATTAGCATTTAACTGCTACTAAATGCAAAATTTACTAATAAATACGGCGAAACTAAATTTGAACATTCTATACCGAAATATGTTTATGATTTTTACCTTGTTTCAGTCAGGCGTAAGCATTTAAAATTCGAAGCCTAGTACTATAGATTTTTAAATTCTATAGAGGATTTCCATTTCAAATATAATATGTGTAGAACTGAAAATATTTATTTTGTTCTATAACATCCAACCTTTAAACACCAAAATCATGGGTTTCTTTTGTTATACTTGTTTATTTTAGCGTTTTGTATCAGTGTGGGCATTTTACAATAGGTTTCAAAATATTCGGGCCTCGGTTGTGGGCAAATAAATCATGGTCGCATTTCCTGTCCAGTATGGTGCTCAATTTTTATTTTGCTCTATAACATCCAACCTTTAAACACCAAAATCATGGGTTTCTTTTGTTATACTTGTTTATTCTAGCGTTTTGTATCAGTGTGGGCATTTTACAATAGGTTTCAAAATATTCGGGCCTCGGTTGTGGGCAAATAAATCATGGTCGCATTTCCTGTCCAGTATGGTGCTCAACTTTGGTATAAATAGAATTTAATTTTCTTAAAATTTTATACACATTTGACATTACATGTACTTTAGAAATGACTGTGCATTGCATTATAGTGTGTAGTACCTAGTGCTTATATTGTATTGTGCAGTCGATGTTCGTTTTCATAAGTTCAGAAATTTTGTTATTTGACCATGTACATACAATTTCATGTAATTCATTCTGTCTTGCAAAATAACCAGATAGTAGTTACCTTAGTAACACCACTAGCGATAGTTGTTGTTGTATGCATTATTGAGCGCACATTTAATGCGTAACGCCTTTGGAAGGGGAGAGGAGTCAGACCAAGAACACCCATCCCATTACCCATGTTAATTGAGATATCCCGTAATAAGAAGAATTACGGTAAAAAGCTCAATTTTAGCAGTTGCGTACTAAATGTGTTTCCTAAACATGTTAACACTACCAGCCATCTCTTTCAAAGCAGTCAGTCAACGAAACCCTAACACTTTTCGACGGCTCACATTCTCTTGAAGCAACGTGGGTAAGCGACGGTGACTTGAATTCATTAAAAAATTGAACCCATACTGTGCAAAACGGTTGCATACAAAATTCACATCACTTTGCATCTTGACTTTCGAAGACGTGGAAATACATGTCTCTATATTCCTATTTTAAAGGTATTTAGGGATAGATTTGTGTGGACACATGAATTGATATATAGGTATATATAAATACATACGTACTGATTATATGATATGATATCCTTCATTTGCCAGTCTGTGTTCTAGCTTAATCTGTACATCATATCTAGCTGCCTTTTCCCTTTTATCCTTAATGATTCATTGACACGATAAAGAAAAAAGTCAAAACTGCAACATTGCTTGCAATGCTAAAACTGTCGTCGTAACATAGTTTCTCGCACTTTTTCTGTCTACTTTGTCGTAACAATACGTTTTTCGTAATAGAAAAGATGAATTGATATATAGGTATATATAAATACGTACTGATTATTTGATATGATATCCTTCATTTGCCAGTCTGTGTTCTAGCTTAATCTGTACATCATACCTAGCTGCCTTTTCCCTTTTATCCTTAATGATTCATTGACACGATAAAGAAAAATGTCAAAATTGCAACATTGCTTGCAATGCTAAAACTGTCGTCGTAACATAGTTTCTCGCACTTTTTCTGTCTACTTTGTCGTAACAATACGTTTTTCGTAATAGAAAAGTGCAAGTTGGAGCAAGAGGAGTAATGAACTACTTACAAATGTAAAACAAAAAGATGAAGTCACCTTGTTGAGGAGACGAAGGGTACTACCGAGTTGTAGAAACTGCGAATGGGGAAATGTGAGATGGTAGAAGAAAGTAACAAGAGGATCGAAGAAAGGGAAAGCAGCAAGAAGAGCAGCAGCTGAGCAAGAATATGGTGTCCTTGATGATTGTAGGGACTGTGAAAGGGGAAGATGGCTGTAGATGGTAAAAGTAGCGTCGGAAGAAGGGAGGCCAGTAATAGTGACAGTATTCGTTGTTGATGATGACTAAGAGGAGTGGTGATCATAGAAGAAGTAATGGTACTTTTGATTGACGTGGCAGCAGCCGACATGGGACCGGTGATGTCATTCCTGCTACTCACCGAAGACCTGGGATCATGAGCTGACACCACACCAGGATTCCCGCTATCCACATCTGCAACAACAGCAACATATCACAAGATCAAGCTCTATCAATCAGCAAAACAAAATATCAAGTAATGTGTGTGAAGTGAGCACACTGACTCAACTATAACTATTACTATAAAGTGCAGTCTACAGTGCAGGTATTTACCATCTATCATTATTCACTACTGCTACTACACTACTTTTTCTTTTCACCCTACAGGGTTGTCTTATTATTGGTGGTGTAAACTCGCAGAAACCTAGTGGAGCGTTTCATACCCCATTATTATGACTTTATGTTCCTCACCACGCACCACACAATGCTGACGAGGCTTTCCATTTTCAGATCCTTCCTTCTTCCTTGAAACATTATATTTTAGATTACTTTACGACAACTCATCCGTCCATGCTTCAGGACTAAAGAGACAGATAGGAACCTAGAGATGCACCTCTTCTTTCCCAGTCTATCAAAAACGCTAAATGATCCGATTTCATCCCATATCTAAAGTTTTATACTAAACACAAGCCGCTTTATGAGTTTCTCTCTTCATCGTCATAATAATACGGTTGACCTTTTTTATGTTTCAATCGCGAAATGCATGCAGGCCGTAGGATCTAGAAAGGCAAATGGAGACACTAATATTATTTCTCACTCTACCGTCATGATCATAACAATATTTTACTGGTTTACCCCCTTTTATTTTTCCTTTCATTCGCATAGCGGTTGCCCAGTATGCATATACATAGATAAGAAGTATTTGAACATATCTAAAGTTTTATACTAAACACAAGCCTCTTTATGAGTTTCTCTCTTCATCGTCATAATAATACGGTTGACCTTTTTTATGTTTCAATCGCGAAATGCATGCAGGCCGTGGCAAAGGGAGACACTAATATTATTTCTCACTCTACCGTCATGATCATAACAATATTTTACTGGTTTACCCCTTTTATTTTTCCTTTCATTCGCATAGCGGTTGCCCAGTATACATACACATAGATAAGAAGTATTTGAGATTTAAACTGTGCATGACGTTTTTCTCACATTATCCGATATTATGCCAGAGTTTTAAATTATGATGTAAAAATTTCCCCACCCTCGCGTTGGAATGATGTTCCATAAAAACATCAGCTTTCAGATGACGCCAGCTGTTTGGAACTCCTTAAAAATGCAAACGGTTAAAATGGGAGAACCGTCTTTTTCTCTTTCTTCTGAAATATTAACCCACTGCATTTTTATGACGAAAATTTGTTCGCGCATTCAAAAAACTAAATTGGCATTTACAAATCGTAGTTATCTGTTCAGTTAATTATCCAGTTAATTATCATCTAGGAAAACTGAATCTCCATTTTGCCTGGACATGTTTTTACAGGAGTTTCGTATGGGCTCCTCGAAAAATACTTTATAACATTATGGCGCAACTCTGTTAGTTCAACGTTGTATAGATACATGTATGCATGTTACTAAGTACTTCCATGCAAAGGTTACTAAAAGTTCTCTGTTTAAATTAACTGGTTCATTCCTGTTCGAATAGATTTGTACATACAACAAACA
This sequence comes from Homidia socia, assembly GCA_036850745.1. Classification (NCBI taxonomy): domain Eukaryota; kingdom Metazoa; phylum Arthropoda; class Collembola; order Entomobryomorpha; family Entomobryidae; genus Homidia; species Homidia socia. Next base: position 5,535 of record JAANSP010003734.1, read on the forward strand.
AATGTCCTCAGGTAAGTCAGTAAGATGTCAAAATAGACACTATAATTTACAAATAATACTAGAAGGTAGATTAAAACCCTGACCATGGTTCAACCATGAATCTCACAACTCAACTTTCCACTGCATAAAATTTTGGATGGAATTAACTAAAATACGAGTAGGTGCAGATATATGTTTCCATTCATACAAAAACATTCCAATGGAAGTAATAACACAGCCGCTGGACCTTTGTGAGTAATGGAAAATATAAGGATGGATATTCTTCAAATAAGTGGAACAAGATGACTCTGTCATTATGCCGCTGCTTCTTCTATTGTGCGTTCATTTTTCTTGAACCGGGGTAGGTCGAGTGATGTCATGTCGTAGGAAATATTAGAGAGCATTTCCCCCTATTCTTCTCTTATTTCAACATGGGAAATGAAAAAAGACTGTGGATGATGATGACGATAATCGTAAAAAAAGGAATTCCATAGTGGTCCTCTAACATATTATTACCATCGTATACAATGTAGACTGGAACCTGTATCGCTCAGAGGTAAAAAGAACGTGGGCATCATGCAACATGAGCGCAATATAGCCTCATCATCACATCAACATCTTGATGATGACAGCATTCACTCATTCAAAAGGAAGGAAAAGGAAATGAGGGGACAGCACACAATCCTCTCGTGTTGAGCTGGAGAAGCACAAGGGGCTATTGTTAAGGAAAAGGTGATCATAATGATGATGACGGTCATCATGATCACCGTACTGGATGAGTATAGGAACGGGCATTGCGTGCATTGTGTAGAGACGAGAGAGACATTGTATAGAGTGGTAGCGATAGCTATAATGCAGAAAAAGAATATCTGCTTCCCTCCCTATAATGCCTGTTTGGGCAAATGTGCTGGCTGAAGGAAAGTGGAAAATAAGTAGAAGAAAAGTGGTGTTGGTAGCAGAAGGATATTGAAAATTGAAAGTGGGATTGAATAAGAAGTTTGGCTAGTCCTGGTCTTTTCATGATGGTGATGATGATGACGATGATTCCAAGTGGAAAAATGGACATGAAAAAATGGGCTTACATTGATATAACTACGTAGCAAGAATACATGGACAAATGTGCATACTTCTGTGCTGTCCCCGAAACTACCCACACCTATTAGACAAAACTCCATACGTTCGGCCGCTCTTCTCCTACCACTCGCATAAGCGTCAGAAACGAGAAGATAACAAATATTTCTTGAACGCGAGGAAAAGCAATGCATTGCACATACCAATGTTCACTTTCAGCAGATGTGTCTGTGACTAGAAGCCATATATACACACAGAGAGAATGAGGGAGACTGCACATGAGATTGGGGTTGACGATCAAAGTGATGATGATGGTGAGTGCATGGCTAATATTCCGCTATATTTATCGACGTAGGATCGAAGTAAAAGAATATTTACGGTGGCGGTTGGGAGCGAGAACACACAGGGAGAAGGATAACACGAGTTGCCCAAGTTGGGTTGAGGATTCATCATGTGCATTCAAGCAAATCTTCCAATTCTCACACTTGATAGCATCTTCATCACACAATCAGTGATTGTGTTTCGACGACATACTAGACTACTACACTCTAACTCAATATTATCATCCACGTCTGAACACTTTCTCTTTTGTCTTCAGTATGCACACAAATCCAAATATGATAAATATGGATCTTCCACGTTTGTAGTTTAAAAATACAGAGAACCCCCACAAAATGTGATAGGACCCATTTATATCATCACTCAACAAGATTGTTACCCACTAGCAGTCTAACAGACGAGAGTGTGCATCGTCATCGAAAATATGGCTGATGTTAATGCATCTATTTATCTGCAGTTGTAGGTAAGTGGTAAATTACTTCGGGAAACCCAGGTACCCACTTACTCTCCACACCCTCATTCTCATGAATATTCAACAATTCAAAATTCCAACCAGCTTGTGTGAATGTCACCTACTTTACATGTACATACAAGCAACTCAAATGGAAAGCAAAAAAGCACTACTTGACGACCTCCTAACTCTCTTCCGTTTCAATGAGTACAATCAGTATATTTTGAATTTGTGATGGAACGTAAAAACTTTGCCAAGAAAAATGATGATACAGAATATCCATGCTTCTCCTCCTATAATGTCCAGGCAAGGTGGAACTCTCAATTTGATTTGTATTGCTTTATTTAAACTTCAACTTTTAAAATGCATGTATCAAATATCAATAAATACAAAACGATATAAATAAAAAACAGGTCGCCGTAAACATTTTATTGTGAGGAGAGTATAACTGATTGTTGGCCTGTCATTTGGAAAGTGATTTGAAATCATTGTACCCTCATGAAGATGACGGTATTTGTCCTTGTCGAAGCATTGTGAATTATGGCCATGGTAGTCGAATGAAAGTAGATTTAGGCAGTGTGCTTTTGTTTTGTTCACTCCAGAGCAGCATATATGACAAATGATTTGACAGAAGCCTTCTCCTCTGCTGACTTGTCATCATGTCATGATGATGGGTATATTGTGTGTTGTTCAAATACACACTTAAAAACAGAACGGTACGATAGGGCGAGTCAAGTATCTCCAGTCACTTGACTGCACCGAGTAGTAGTGAACTCTAGAATTTCGAGTACATTTTGAAGCGAGAGATGGGATGATGGAAAGGGTGAACGTAGAAGAGCAGTCTTTTTGTTTTTTTCTTCCGATTCTCTTTCCCTTTTCTACACAAACCAGCTAGCTAGGATTCGAAAACAATTGACTGTTACTTTAATGCACAGTACTAATATGACAACAACAAACTGTAAAGTAGAATCAGGCAGGGCAGATGAAAATACAAGTGAGAAAAGTAAATGTAAATGGGAAAGCTAAATAAATAGCATGTCTTGCTTGAATTAAAGCATACATTTGCAACAAAGTATTGGTGTGCAAACTGCAAGCTGTTTATAAGGGTGTTGTTGTGTAAAGAAAGCCAGAAAGGGTGAGGAAAAGGGTAGCTCGACTGGCTCAAATTCTGTTTGCACATCAAATCACTAAGTTTACACAACCATCCAGTCTCATTGTAATTTCACCGAGTGAATGAGTTGCTGCTAGTTCACTTGATACNTGTTTGCACATCAAATCACTAAGTTTACACAACCATCCAGTCTCATTGTAATTTCACCGAGTGAATGAGTTGCTGCTAGTTCACTTGATACCAAAACAGTTTCACATTAATAATACGTACTCGACACACTACTACCTATGTATGTATAAAAATTACGGAATAGAAGGTATAACTGTTTCCAGCTTCCTCGTCTGTATATGATCATACTTTCCCTGCTTTATGTATTCTCTCTTGCGCCTTTTCATGGAAAAAGACGAGTATAAATACAATCAGCACGTTAGTGAAAGTAAATGTGCTTGTTTTTAAGCATTACTTCTTTGTATAATCTACAAAAAATTTAAAAAAATTATACGCATGATACACATTTCTTTCTTACCGTAAATTGTCCAGTGTGCATCTTTATTGGTGTGATGAATTCCTGAGTTCTTTATTTCTGTGCTCATCGGTGGAGTGGCAAATCCTGAAACTATGTATGTATATAAATTACGGAATAGAAGGTATAACTGTTTCCAGCTTCCCTTTCTGTATATGATCATACTTTTCCTGCTTTATGTATTCTCTCTTACGTCTTTTCATGGAAAAAGACGAGTGGTATAAATACAATCAGCCCCTTAGTGAAAGTAAATGTGCTTGTTTGTAAGCATTACTTCTTTGTGTAATCTACTAAAAATCAAAAAAATAGCACGCATGAATCACACTTCTTTCTTACCGTAAATTGTCCAGTGTGCATCTTTATTGGTGTGATGAATTCCTGAGTTCTTTATTTCTGTGCTCATCGGTGGAGTCGCAAATCCTGAAACAAACCAAAATGAGTAGAATGGAAGGGCAGTTCTTGTCACACAAACTAAATAAACATATCGCTAATACTCTTGCACGTAGCACTTATTGACATTATTATTTCCCCATGACAGAGAGCAATACACCCACAAAAAATCTGCACTAAATTTGCATTACTCCAGTCCAGTTAGTTGTTAGGGCTCAATTTTAGGAAAATCCTTAGTTGACTTGAAAAAGTGAAAAGAAAATGGTTGGGGGTAGCTGGTGATAGGAAAGTTGTATTGTTATGATATATAAACAGTGTGAACATTTTGGGAGTGCGTGTTTTCACTTTTTCATGCCACCCTGCTGGATCACAATTACCTACAAAAAATCTGCACTAAATTTGCATTACTCCAGTTAGTTCTTAGGACTCAATTTTTGGAAAATCCATAGTTGACTTGAAAAAGTGAAAGTCTTGCTTAAGCAATAAAATGGTTGGGGGTAGCTGGTGATAAGAACGTTGTATTGTTATGATATATAAATAGTGTTACCATTTTGGGAGTGCGTGTTTCACTTTTTCATGCCACTCTGCTGGATCGTCCTTCCACTGAACCTATAATCTAACCTAAAATGTGCATGTTTAGCGAAACGAAGCAAATTATTAGTGAAAACCCAGTTGACTTTTGATAGGTATTAGGTACGCACTTTCTGTTGTACACAATAAAAATGACATTTCACAAGCTAAGCTTGTTATCTGTTATTCTCTGTAAAAGTGTTGGTTTGATAACTTTGAAAATTGGCGAAAGTAGCTTAATCTTAATATACTGGATTTGTGAGGCAGGAGAACTTTATACTCCAAACATCCAGAATGACACTTTGATAATTTTTAAATCGGGCTTAACAAATTAAATTTCAAAATTTAATTACAACCTGGATTTATTATCAATATCATTGATATTCATCCAAGTTGATTTCGATTAGCTCAGGTTAAGCTAACCAGAAAGACCACTTGGGACAAGGATTATCATTTCATAGTTTTCATTAAAAACATGTATAGACAACATTGAGCTATCTTATGTAACGATTTTGATTTGATAAATGCGTATAAATTAATAAGTTTTTATTGTGAAATTTAATGTTAAAATGGTAACGTGTAGAATGTAAAAATGCATGTATTTCACGTATAATATGAGGTAATATGTACCCATTAATTAGAGAAGTTCTACCGGGTTTACCTACGTAAATTTGACCAATATGTTATGAAATGTCGTATGTAATTCCTTATTTACCTATTGATTTGTATTCAATATGAAATGATGTTAACTTCCTTAATTATGTAATATCGTACACTTTCTATTTTATGTTACTAGAAGCCTTTTATACAATATACTATTATGATGATACGATTATTGTATGTTAGTATAAAAACCGCACCTAACGTTAAATATGTTATCAGTAGCCTCGTATGCACTGGTCTGGTCTGAAGTCCTTTTGACTCTGATCATTATTACTTGTTTACTTTAAGTCTTTACTTTATAAATTATATTTG
>JAANSP010003735.1:0-10942 GCA_036850745.1 Homidia socia
GATTCTTGTTGCCACTACTGACGGCGACGGTAATAATGAATTACCGATGTGTAATTGATATGAGTTGAGTCAGGAAAGGAAAAAAAAGTTCAATTCAATTTTTTTACTGTGCACACAGCTAATGGATGTGTGTCGGGCAGCGGCATAAAAATATAGTTTTACTAATAACGTTATTATTTATTATGTTCAACTACAACGTGTGTAATCCGTGTAGTCGTAAAAGCAATTTGAATTCCATTTTGTAGGGAGTTGATAATTATAATAATTTGATTAATTTTGGATTCGGCTTATTGTCATTAATTTGATTATTGAGTGTAAAATTGTAAACACCAGTCAGTTTGATGTGCAAAAAGGATTTTCAAAACAATGCCACAACGTCCCGTAACGGTCTCCTTCACCACCAGTAATACTGTTTTGTAGTCAAATCTTTCGGCTTAGTGTCTTTCCTCTTAAACTAAATGGCATGGTTAACATTATTAGCGTAATATAAACTGAAAGGTAATCGACTGATTACATAAATAAATGAGTCGTCCTATCGGAAATTAGCACCATTTATTACATTTATAGTGTTTGGTCATTCAAACGCCCCTTTTCACTTAACATATCACATTCATTCACTCTCTTTCTCACACACATAACTACACCGTATTCATATCATATCATGCGGCATTATTCACAACTCGGTTAAGAAGAACAAGAAAGAAAAGAGACATGGAAAGAAAGGCAAGAACAAAATGTAGATGAGGGAGAAGAAAAGGAAGTAAAAAGGGACATCCTCTGATGATGATGATGATGATGGTGGTGGTGGTGATCATTTATAAATGCATTCAAGTAGTCTTGCACCAGCTACTACGACATCCACAACGACGATCATCATTGCGATAGAGAAAAAAATCGAGTCGCATGAATCGCCTGATATCATGAATTCAAACCATTTTCTCTGTTCGAAACCGATCTGTCTAACCATTTCTAGTGAAGTGGTGGCGGTGGTGTTTAGTTCAGTATTGCAAGCTCAGTATTGCTTGCTACTGCTACTAGTCGAATTCACACAGTGTAATAAATCTAGAGGGTCATTTACGCTGAACTAATATGAGCAGAGTCTTTTTAGCTTTCTCCCTTTTCTGTGTGTGTATTAACTACTACTCCTTCTTTTGCTGCTTTTGCCTTGCTTGCTTGCTTAGGGTTAATACTGCCACCGCCACCATACCACAGCGTTTTTGGATATATGAATAGGGAAAAAACTCTTTTTACTACGAGAGAGAAGCAGAGCAGCAGCAGCAGCGTTGGCATAAAGGCATCATCATCATTTAGCTTCCATGCATTCAAGTTGGTTGGTTGGTGGAGTTTTTTTTCTTTGGTAAAACGATATAGCATTGTACAAGCTTATGGCTTTATGCTAACATATGGATTACAGTTGCATATATTAAGGAGAAAAGCATTGGTGTATGGATGAAATATAATAATAATAATAATGCAGTTCTTCTTCTCTTGTGTTTGTTATAATATGTATAATTTTCTCCATATAAATAAGATGAGGCTTTAACATTGTATACAAGTTGGGTTGTTGGTTTGGTTGTGCAAGTGATTCCCTTTGAATATAACAGAAGCAGTGTGTGGTGGTGGTGGTGGTGGTAAGTTGAGTTGAGCTGAAATGTACTCACTCAATAATGTGTTCAAACGGTTGATTTTATTTCCATTACAGTTTGCGTGCCGTTGTAGTAGAAATGGCAGTAGTGGTAGTAGCAGCAAGCAGCACAAGTATTCTGATGATGATGGAGAAACAAGCACGGTGGTGGTGGTGCGTAAATAGATGCAGCAGGGCAAACCGATACCCATTCCTTGTAACTCTCATATTGCACACGACACATTATTTTGTCAAAAGCGGTGGAACACTGGGCATTTTTTGTAGTGTGCCCTTGTTACCATTTATAGAAAGATGAAAAGGTCCCTTTTCATATTATTACTTTTGATGTGACATGTAGTATGCCAGACTGCTCTAAGTAAAATGTTGTTGCTTTACTGATGCTTCTCTGCTCTCTGCTGCTGCTACTACTACTGGATTGTTTATGAGATGAGGGAGATAGAAGGGAAAAGGGCCGATTGAAAGATTGCAGTGGTGGTGATGATGGTGCTTGTGGCATAAAACCTAAATAAATATTCTTTGGTTCACACAACTTGTGTAAATGAGAGAAAGAGAAGGAAAAGGAAAAAAGTCTTGTGTGTGACATGATTTGTTAACTTTTGTTTTTTTGATGACTTGGTACTCTGATCGTTGATTGATACCAGAAAATGAGAGAAAGAGAAGAAAAGGAAAAAAGTCTTGTGTGTGACATGATTTGTTAACTTTTGTTTTTTTGATGACTTGGTACTCTGATCGTTGATTGATACCAGTCATACAAACAGCGTGTGTAAGTAAGCTGTCGTATATATAAATGGTAATATATTTTACACGCTACACTCCTTTTTACTGAAAATCCGCTCCAGAAACCTTTCACGGTTGTTACAGAGTTATTACTACTCAAAATGTATGCCGATTTACTTTAAATGTTATGAATGAATATAAAATAGTATATAGTATGTATATAGTGTATTAATTATGGCTGCTTGATGAAATCTTAAAAACAATTTCTGGATGATGACACAAGAAAAGAGTGGGCTCGCTTGCGAAATATACATTTTAGTTTTCGAGATTATGTTTCCGCTCAAAGACTTGCCTTTAGCCAACTTCCGGTGCTTTGCATACTAATAATATAGTGTTGAAGCTTGCATGTTTGAACCTTATCTAAAGTCCATACAAGGATTGGCTGTAAAATTTTACATTGAATCGTGCAGGAAATGATTCTTGCTTGTTCTGGAANCATACTAATAATATAGTGTTGAAGCTTGCATGTTTGAACCTTATCTAAAGTCCATACAAGGATTGGCTGTAAAATTTTACATTGAATCGTGCAGGAAATGATTCTTGCTTGTTCTGGAAGTGATATTTTTATGGATGTGTCCGACCTTTCACAATGGTGTTTTAATTGCAGTCAAAGAGTCAAAGTGTATAAATGTCACATTTTGTGCTTATAAAATGTATTAACAAACAGAGAGAAAGACTAGGATATATGAGTTTATCCGCTTATATAGCTCAAAAAGTCCATTGATTGGATGAGAGCGAGCATTTTGATTGTCGTATATCCATATACATTATACCTACGTGTCTTTTTTTTCTTGTATCAAAAATTATCATCAAAGAGGGAACTGCAGCGAAGGCAATAATAACACAGTTGACTAAAGTGCACATGTATTCTCCCATCGTGCCGTCAATAAAGAAAAAAATGAAACTAATGGATTTAATTTGATTATTTTTTTTCAGATGCCGTGTATATCGAGAGTCAACGAGCAGACTTACCGTACTTCATCTGTTCCATCCAGGAATTCAAAAGGGTAAGCTGTTCATGCATTATGCATGAATGCACATTATCACGTCATGATAGCTTATATATTTTATGCGCGGTATGTTCTTTAATATAATACACTCGGAGAAATAGTGTAGTTGTAGTAGTTACATCATGTGAGTCCTTTATCTCTTCTTACTACTACTAAACTACCACACTGCTATAATATAATACTATGTACGATTGTAAGATATCGCTTCAGACAAGTACGGTAAGCAACTTGAAGTGCATGTCCAACTTCAAGTCAAATTTATAAGCGCAATGAAACTACGCGGAGCAGCACATTATTACAATGTACTGTAAAAAGTATATACCTAGTATAAAAAGCATAAAAACATTTCGTCATGCTAAAAGTATTTTTTGTTTTTACAAGTAACCTACATGACATCAAAAAGACACAATGATGCAATGCTTTGAATTGTTTATATTATCACATATTATTGTGCAACTTTCGGAACGGGAGATTTTATGCAGTAACATGATAGCATGATGATGATCATCATTGATTTTTCATGTCCATCGAGAACTAGTTAACTTGGACGCCCATCATTTGAAATGATTATTGCTAGTATGTGACTTTTAATAACAGTTTTGTTAATATTTGAAGGTTATTAGATAGATTTTATCCTTAAAAGTAATAATAACGCAAACTCTGTCAAATATGATCATGTGCTGAAAACTTTCCATTTTTAAAATGCTGTCTTGCTCTGTTTGACAACAATTAAACTCACTCTCTGCGTAACAATAATGCAAACAAAATTCAGAATTTGAGGAATGCCATCATGCCATGCATGCACACAGAGTCGTTATAAGTCGTAAAATGATTTACATTTTTACACTTGAACGGTGCTAGTGCAAGTGTTGTTTCATAATTATCGTTATTATCCTAAACATCATTTTGGTCTTGTGAAAACAAAACAGAAGGAGAATGTCAGTCTTTTGTTTGCAGGCAAGCAATTGTGTTTGCGTTTTCTTCTGCTGTTGTATACATTTGTTGGAGGGACAATTCATTCATATGGTTAATTAATAGCTGCCTGCCCATAGCGCACCGTAAAAGGCATGATTGCACCATGTCGTGCTGTGCTGTGCAGCCTATATAATATTATGTTGTTGTACGAAATGTGTAATATGATTTTTACAAAACGAATTCATGGCGGAACTCTAGAGTGCCTGGCAAATTAGTCTACAAAGAGTAAACGAAAAAACGCCCTTTGTTCATTATAAATCTCTTCCTTTTTTCTTCAAAGAAATAAGAATGTCTATAAAGAAAACGAATCCTGTTTTTTATCTACTTTATATCTATAATATATATTGTTGTACAACACTTTATATTTATCTGTCTGTATGCATTATTATGATGCAATGCTGTAAATATATTATACATTTTTACAGAAATAATAAATGCACATATAGCGCATATTTTTTTGAAACCCTACTAGCTCTGCAAGTAGAGTGGTGGTGGTATGTCAGTAAATGTTTTTTATTCAGTCAGCCTTGCTATATAAAGCAGATATTATAGGACAGTACGAAGAAGAATCCGACTCCGTATAAGCTTAAGTTGACAAAAGGTTCAGCAGCAGCAGTTTTTTTACGTTTACGGTTCAGGAAATGATATGGAGTTATATGGCGTAGAAGAAAGGGAGGAAACAAGATATGACATAAATGATTGCTCACTGAAGTTCTTTATTTCTTTTATCTGATGATGTTTTGGCTATTTTGATGTATGTGCTTATTGGGATTTTCAGACAGATTTCTTTACAATTGTATGATTCTTCTTGATTTACAAAAGAACGGTAAATAAATACATTAAAATGTAAGCACATATACTACTACAAGAGAAACACGCATCAAAAGTGTTTAAAAACAAAACAAGAGAAAAAAACAAAGATTTTTTAAAAGAGAATAATTCTTTCGGATATTCGGATCGGTTAAAAAAATGTTTACTTCTACCGCACCACTTTTATTTAACGTGTTGTTGTGATATATATGGGAAAACAATGCAAAGGTATTGTGTTTACCTAAACAGAAATTTGTACACTCAACAAGAAAGGTTACAAAAGAGGAGAGAAAGATAAAAAAACTAAAGTGATGCATCTCTGTTATTAATGGATGACATCGGGGAGAGTCGTGATATTGTTTTGATTCAATTGTCTCATTTGTAACGATTGAAGTAAATCGTGTGTATATGTGTGCACAGCGGCCGTAGAGATGTGCACACTCACACACGGAATAGATAAAAAGTAATTTAATTGAGTTGAATTTGAGGCAGTCAGAGTGGGAATAGGAATGGGAGAGAGAGAGAGAATAAAAATAGTTGGAAAGAGTGTTCAAATTCATGTCATTAGAAAATGCTTTCTTAGATGAATAGCCGTACGGAATGTGCACAGCTATGCAGTTACATTGCATGTTTAACCAAATTGTTCGGTGGGATGAAGTCTTTATATTTTTTGAGTGGAAGTGGATATTGAGGTAAATTGAAATGTGACTCTTTTAAAACAGACTTTTAAAATAATAATGTAATATAATGCGGAACATATCCATTCCGTCCAAATATACCGTGTAAAAAATTGTTATTACTTTGTAAGAAAAAAAAGAAAGTGTATTATTATTATTTATGTTTATCATGTACATATCACTGTTTATGTCTGTGTGTTTTTTGAGGAAAGAAAGAAAAGAAGAGAGAGACATTGAGCATTTAGTACAATAGAAAGAGAGAGAGAGAGAGAAAAAAAAATGCCAGAGTTTACTTGTCAGTTCATGAATTCCGTCAAGTCAGTCAGTATCCATCCTTGCGTTTGCTAGCTATATGATTATTATTATGCGTGTCCTTAATATTAAATAAGCAGTTGTGTTACAAAAAAACTCGTATACATCTTTTTTCCTCTTCTTCTCGGAGCAGCTGTGTTCTATACCACGCCAATTGAAGCTTTTTGAAAACTGAACAACTTGAGCAAAGAGTGAGAGAGAGCTTGCGAGTTTCTTCCTTTTTTTGAATAGAAAGAAGATGTACGCTGTTTTTGTGATTATATTACTTGAAGAAGGCAACGGCAGCAGCAGCATCTTATTATTATTATTTTTCATAAGAAGTGCAATACAAAGTAGCTTTGACGAGTTGGAGCAATAAGCATACACACGGTAGTGGTGGTGGTGGTGCTCTAGAAAAAAAATCTTCTAATCCAGCATTTTTGTTCTCTTCAGAACAACCGTGCCAGTAAAGTGTATGGCAAAAAGAGAATGAATGCGATGAAGGATATAATATTATATGGCTTTGCTGTTCACCAGCAACAAACAAACTTTAACCAGTGTTCCGTGTGGAAAATGAGAGAAAAGAGAAGATGTATAGAGAGCCAACCGAGACGGACGGTCTCTCTCTCTCTCTCTTTGGTTTTTGTGTTTATTGTATTCATATCCTGTGTTTAGTTTTGTGTACGAGCTTTTTTTACAGCTCTACGCTACGGTGAATTCACTTGACGAGTGTTTTTATGCCTTGTTGGATTGAAAAGTGAGAACAAAATGGGTTGAGATGCCAGAGTTGCACTCTGTTGGCAAAGGTTGAATGTTTCCTTGTGTACTCGTGAGAAGACCAACAAGCCTCGTAGTGTGGTCTCCATTGTGGTGATGGCTCTGGTTGAACACCAGATTTTTGATGATCACTCGTCCTCCCCACTACTCACTCCATTTGTCGCTTCTTCTCCTTTCCCCTATTATTATATGGCAGCAATGGCACTCAACAACAAGCTTGTTCTCTCTGCTTCTCTTTTCTACCACTACCATCATCATTCGCTGCTGCACAAGCAAGCAAAAGCAGTCAAGTCAACAACGACGACAACGATGATGTTGATCATGATGATGATGGCTTTTGTGATGTGTTGTGTGCCGGAGCATTTTGTCGCTTACTTACTTTGAGTGGTTTCATCTCTTTCACTCAACTCAGTTTTGTGGTTGCCTTGAAGGCTTTACCAAAAAAGCTTTGGCTTTACAAGACAACTACAAGAAGACGAGAGAGAGAGAGATTCCCGTCTCTTTTGGTTATGATGAGTTTTTACACGGCTAAAGCTGGTTTCAGAGAGATTTTGGAAGAATGTGTTCCTCCGCTGCTGCTGCTTGCTCATCTCTCTGTATAAAATTTTTATATACGTGTGCATCCAGTCTCTTTTGGTTATGATGAGTTTTTACACGGCTAAAGCTGGTTTCAGAGAGATTTTGGAAGAATGTGTTCCTCCGCTGCTGCTTGCTCATCTCTCTGTATAAAATTTTTATATACGTGTGCATCCCATTATTATCTATATATTCTTGCAGATGCTTTTATAGGGAAAATATGGCATATAAACGTACATAAATGTTATAAACATGATGATAAGGACGATGATTCTAGTTTACACAAACTATATAATATGTATATGCAGCATCACCACCACCACCGCTTCTTCTACTCCTTCTTCTACAAGAACATATTTTTTTTCTAATATTCTCTCTCTAAAAAAAGTATGTGCATACCTATTCGATATAAAAATACGAATATAGAGTTCGTTGTGTTGCTATTCTAGATGGAGTTTTTGTACATTTTTTCTGGTTGTTGTGTGTTTGCTGATGATGGTACAAACAAACTACTCTTGTGGTTTTATAATCTTGTATTCATATTTGTGTTGCAGGATGCAGAGAAGTGTTTTACTTGAATTCTTATAAACTTTCATCCTCTTCTCTTTTCTCTCGGTCTTTTTCTGATAAATATTAAAAACTCTCTCTCTCTCTGGTTTGCAAGATTTGAGATCATATTATTTTTCGCTACGACGAAGAATCTCTCTCTTTCGCTTTTCTTGTTGTACAACAGGATGATACGAGATGGTCTTCTCTCATCTCATCCTCTTTTTGCAATGCGCTCTTGCTAGAGAATGGGTGAAGAAGAATAAGAGGAGTTTTCAGTGAACCTACCGCCTTTTATATATTTTATCTCTCTCGCTCACTACTACCACCAGCACCACTACTTATGTAAGTTATTACGTGCCGTGTGTGAGCGCTGATGTAGTTTTGTTGCTGTTTTGTGTAGTCTTCTCATTCTCTTGCTTGGTTGCTTGTTGTATTCACTAAACATGAACCCTGACAAATTTACAAGGTGTATATTATGCTTGTATGCCCATCTTTTAACATTCACAGCAGAGTCAAGCCATGTAAGCATCACCACCACCACCACTAGTCCACTACTACAACAAGCCGTTTGTTGGAGACGACGACGACGACGACAATGATGATATGGTGAGAAGCAAAGCTAAAGTTGAATTTAAAAAAAAGATTTTTTTTCTTCTCTCGGTTCAACTTGAAGCTATTGTGCTGTTGTTGTGGCTTGAGTGGATATTATGCAAGTAGGTATGCATTGTAGTAATAGAATACACTTTATCATCATCGTCGCTCTCTTGTACAACAGCAGCGTCTTCCACGACGCGTTTAGCTCTACAAAGAATGAGTTTGCAGAAGTAAAATGAGAGAGAGAGATGGAGGGGTTGTACTATAGGAGTTGGCCCTCACAGTAATTTGCTTCTTCTCGCGTCAGAAGCACAGGTTAATGATAGTAATAATATTTATGTGCATGGATGAGTTATTTCTATTATGTATGATTGCTTGCCTCAGTTTGTTATTCCATCATGTTTTTCGTTGTGGCCAGGGCGGTTTTTGGGATTTTTCAAAGTAATATATTATTAGTCTCATTAGAATGACTGTGTGGAGAATAAAACCAAGAAAAAAAAGAGTGGTGGTGGTGGTGATGATGGTGATGATGATGTTGTGTGTTTTGAGTTGTGTCTTTGCCTTTTTGTTAAGCTGAATGAATGCTCTCGAGTCGGAAAATAAACGGATGACAATTTGTTCATGCAATGCACCACAGCAGCACCACTCTTTTTTCTTTCTAGCTTAGCTCTACTCAAACATTTCTTTTTCTCGAGAACAGATCTGTTTTCTGTTGTTTTGATGCTGTTGTGAGTAAACATCATCGACGGGAGGATATGTTGTGTTTGCTTTTTACTCATTGCTTCATTTATTCATAACAAACAAACAAATTTCTCACTTTACACGGTTCTGGTATTCTTCAAAATAATTGTGCTTCAGTCGTGTGAATTCTTTTTTTTTTGAAAATACTTGTACAGTTTTTTGTAAAAAAAAATGGATACCTATGCATTAAGTCGGTCTAGCTTTTCTTTGAACGTTACAATTATTTTTTTGTATATGCTCACCAATGTCAATGAGAGAGAAGTAAAATGGTATTATTATCACAATTTTTTTGTTGTAATTCCGGTCTGCTAATTCTTGTTTTAGGGATAGTGCTTCAGTCGTGTGAATTCTTTTTTTTTGAAAATACTTGTACAATTTTTTCGTAAAATAATGGATACCTATGCATTAAGTCGGTCTAGCTTTTCTGTGAACGTTACAATTATTTTTTTGTATATGCTCACCAATGTCAATGAGAGACAAGTAAAATGGTATTATTATCACAATTTTTTTTGTTGTAATTCCGGTCTGCTAATTCTTGTTTTAGGGATCGTCAATCTTGTAATTCCAGTTGTCTCTTTGACGGAACAGCAAGCAAAAGTAGCTTCTGGTAGGCAAGAATGGTGATGATGATGTGATGATGATGATGCATGGTCATGGTACTTGTTGTTGTATGTGTGTGTGCTGTTGTTAAAAGGGGAATTTAATTAATATGTTGTTATAAAGTGCTTAATTGAGGCACTAACAGTTTTTACGGGTGGCCAAATAATTAATAATTAATTTATTAATAATTTGAAACACTTTTCTCTCTTCTCGCTTGCTTTCTGGTTTGGTTGTTTTTTTATCTGCATTGAAATCATCAACATCTTTTTTCATCATCACCACTACCACCACTTTGTACTATTTGTCGAGCAATAGAGCGTAGGTAGAAAAAGATGATGATGTGATGTGGAGAGAGTGTGTTTAAAGAAGACGTAGCTAATAACAAAATGTTATTATGTCGAATTACAAGAGTGAGCAGAAGAGTGGTGGTGGTGGTGGAAAGGAGTAATGGTGCGTTGATCATCGTCATCATATTATCACCAGCTTTTTGAGCAATGTTCTTCTTCTTCTTCTTCAGCTTGATACCTACTTACTTGCTAACACGTTCGTGGTTATGCTTTAATGCGATATAATATACTGCTTCAACAACCGAACAACGAGAAGAAGAAGAGAAGAGTTTGTTACAAGTTATCATGATAATCAAGCTTTTGTGTGTGCTTCTCTCTCTCTCTGTATGTGACTCGAACAAACTGATTCTCTCCGTCTTGCTTGTATGTATACCTATCTAAAAAATGTTTGTTGGATAGCAGCAGCAGCAGTAATGTAATAATATTATTATACGTTTCTCTGTCTATGTGTTTTAAAAGGCTTGTAAAGGGATATGATTACTATGTTATGTCGAAACCTTTCTTGTTGCTAGAGCTTGTCATACAAGAACATAAATTATGCTGACAGGTGGTCAAGGCGTTGCTGTTGTTAGT
>JAANSP010003736.1:0-10942 GCA_036850745.1 Homidia socia
ACCAAAAGAAAATGGAGTAGTAAATCTAGATTGCCTCTAGAAGTTGATGAGGTTCAGGAAACTTGGAGTCCACAGGAAATGTATTTATTTGGGTGTGCGTCGTTTTATGATAAAGGTAAATATCCCAACCTCATCGTGTCAAATACTTTCATCTATTGCGGCGCACAGCGAAAAAACAGTAAGCAGAAAAAAAAGATGATTTGAATTTGCATACGGGAATTTTAAGTAAGTGGAATTTATGCGTTGTTGAAGACTTGAACGTTTCTAGAGCATACACTACATAGACAGTTTAGAAAGTGTAGCACCACCTCACTAGCAATATAAAATTCTTCCTTGTTGTGTATGAAGGCATTCAAAGGGTTTTATTTTGTTGTTTTTAAAAATAAAAAAGTTTGTATTTCAACAACACTTTCCAATATCGATTCTTTATTCCAAGTTTTAGAAAATTAAATGAGGAAAAGGGTATTTAGTAATTTAAACGAAAAAATACGTGCACAAATAGATGCATCACGTTACCCCAAAAAATCCGCCTCAAGTAAACCTGAGAATCCTTCATACAAACCTTTTCGAATAACACTTTGTCTTTCTTCGCATTCATCTTTTTTGTGTAGATTAAGAGAGATTACTTTGGATTATTACTGCTCTGATTATTCGTTAGGGTGTTTTATACGAGCCTCCACAAGTGCAAAAGTTTTATTATGGACGTACGTTCGCGTGTACGACGAAGCCATATGCCGCAAGTACAAGTCTCTGGATTTTGCCAGAAGTTAGTCATCTTACATGGTGGCAGTAAAGTATACGCTATATGAGTTGGCGAAACGTGCAGAGAAAGATTTTCTCGCATTCTTCTTGCTCCTTTTTTCATTTTTGAGAAAGGGTTGCTGACTGAGACCGGGTGGTAGCAAAAGCACCCAAAGCTGCTGCTGCTGCTGACGATTCCAATACGATCATGATGTACTCGGTGCTTTTTCACGCAGCACAAGTTTCTACTTAAAATAAGGAGGTGACTAGAATAAAGAATTTTTTTTCAAATCGTCTTTCAGTGGCTGGGAAATGAATATTATTTAATGCACTGGTAGTGGAAGGAATGAGAATGAAGAAAATGGCAAGTGTCGCAATCGCATTGAAAAAAGAACATATCGAATTGTTAAATGATATTACAACCTTACGTACGTACGTATGTACATTTGAACATTCATTTTATACGAAGCATACAAGTAAGATAGTTTTCGAGAATTTCTTATATAGCAATATCAAAAGTATAGTATGAATTGGAGTAATAATAAATGTGAAGTTTTAAAAAGTTGTGTGGAAGTCAGTGTTGAAAATATTTCAGATGTAAACGAAACGTTTCATGTAGAGTGTGGAAAGAGCGAACGGGGAAGGAAAAAGAAAAGTTGGAAAAGGAAATATTTCTGGTAGAAAGAGAGAGAAAAACAGTCAGTCTATGTTACAAAATAGTTTTACTTTTACTAAATGCGAACACACAAGCACATATACACATAGAATGAAATGCCAAAGAATTTGTTTTGAGTTGTGCAAGCAAAATATATTTACGTACAAACACACACCAAATATCACATAAGAAGAGAGAAAATGGTAGAGAATGTGGGAGAGCAAAACAGAGAAAGTATGTGTGTGTGAAATCACACAAATAAATAAAAAAGTAACTTGGCACGTGTTTGTTAAAATCAGATAAGCCTTGTAAAGTCTTGATGAAAGTAGTGATGAACTGCGTAGAGAAATTTTGAGCAAGTTTGTAAAATTTAATGATTGAGCAACATGTTTAATTGTTGTTTGGGGATCTTGAAATATTTTTGCTTGTTATTTAGGTCAGCTTATTTTAAACTCTGCGGGGAAAATTTGGCAAGAAACAGAGTTGTTGAACGAGTATTCGCTCCAGATGAGGCTTCACATTTCCTATCTACAAAAGGAGGATTTCACAGAGTACAACTGCACTGCGGCCAACCCTCTCGGTGCTGATTATGGAATGATCAAATTACAATGTAAGATTGATTGAACGAGTATTCGCTCCAGATGAGGCTTCACATTTCCTATCTACAAAAGGAGGACTTCACAGAGTACAACTGCACTGCGGCCAACCCTCTCGGTGCTGATTATGGAATGATCAAATTACAATGTAAGATTGGTTTTTAGCTTGTGGTCATCATAAACCTTTGAGTAAAAAGGTGAGATATTTCTAGAGAGTTCAATGATCAATTTTACAAACCTTTTTTCATACAAAAATCTGTAGTAATGCCAATAACCGCAAGACCGACAACGACAACAACGACCACTCACATTGAAGTGTGGAAACACATGAAGCACCCAAACCAAAATGGAAAATACAATGGAGATGGTACTGGAATCCCTGGTCAGGGAAATATCAAACACGCAAAAAATCACCGGCGAAATAAGAGTCACCAGCGAAAGGGTCACCGCTCGGAGGGTGTTGGTGAATACTCTGAAACTAACGGTGAAGACTCATCCGCTGATATGGATATCCTGACTACAGCTCCTTCCTCTTCTGGAGGAATCGGCGTTTGGGGAGAAAGAAGCAATTCCAGAAATTCCCAAAGGAGCAGCAAGGATAACTCCAACTCAATTAACTCTTATAGTAATAATAATAATAACAATAATAATAGGAATAGTGATAGTAGGTATGGTGGCGGTGCAATGGATCATCCGAATTTAGACGCCCCTTCCTCCTCCTCGAGGTCTTCCACGTTGATCAGCGTTAGATTTACTTCTAGAATCTCTAGTATTTCGCTTTATCAAACGATGATAACGATCATGTCAAGAGTGCATTCCCAGCTTTATTTTTTCACTGTGCTTTTAACCATCATGGTTATCCCTGTATCCACTTGTCATGTTCTGTTTGCAGTTTAAAAGAGTAGTTGCAACTGAAGGTTTTTTTTAGTTTGCAGGAGTAACAAATCATTATCACATGACATTTTAAAAAGGTTTGGCTACATATAATATTTTTAATCGATTGATTAAAAAACACTATGATAAAAATAACAATAGAACAGGGCCAAAAAACTTGAAATGATGCTAATATTTACGCTGATTTAAAAGATTACAAAAAATAATTAATGAATTGATCGGTGGCGTTGAAAAGTTGGCGTTTAAAGTATTTGAAAGTTAAAGTTTTGAAATTTTACAAAGAGCGGTGAGCTCTGGTGGCTGTTGTTTGTTACAATCAATTTTTGTAGGCGACTGATGATCTCTCTCTCTCTGCTGATCCGACGATCAAGTAACATCGTCAATCGACGTCAATCACACATTTTACCGTTAAATATTATGTACATATACATAGGCAAAATTATAATTGTATTTACAAAAATAAAAACAATTTTACAACTTTAGCTTTATTATTGTTATGCTCAAAAAACGTCAATCACACATTTTACCGTTAAATATTATGTACATACATAGGCAAAATTATAATAATTGTATTTACAAAAATAAAAACAATTTTACAACTTTTAGCTTTATTATTGTTATGCTCAAAAAACATGTCTAAATATTACGTAAAAATATTATGACGACAATTTGAAGGTAATACAACGTACGAACTTGGTACGTAGGTAAGTCGTAAAATGAACATTTTAAAATTAAAATTATGTTTATTATTGCGGAAAAGCTAACATGTATACCTAATAACCCCCATTATTATTAATACTATTAAATACAAACTAGGCAAAATTATTCTCATCTCATCTTGTAATAACTACACAAACATACCCAAGTAAATATCAAATCATCTTTATCATTCTCACCGGACACGGATTTGGTATAATCTGTCTCTGGTCAACTGTATGTAAACCTATCTGGAATTTATGTAAATGTACAACTATAAAATTATGTAATCATGTAATTGCATAAATAATATAAAATTATAAATGTCGGATCAACTTTATTATGAATATTGACAAATTAAAGTAAACAAATTTTAATCAGTTTTTATTCATTTCACCTCTGGTGTTTGCGAGATCTTTTCAACTTTTTTTTATAAAACTTTTGAAAAAATTTTTTGCAATCAATTACAAAAAGATGGACGAATACTGTTTTTCTGGGTGATTCAGTTACTGCGAACCACAGCTCAGCAGCACTAAAACATAATAGGTACATTTATGGCGCGACAACACCCACCCCTTCCTCATCTCTCTCTTTTTTGGAATGAGAGCGAATGTGTGTGTGTATGTGTGCGTTTGAGAGAGAAAAGTCCCAAATTAGAAATAGGAGGCAATAATACATGCCACACTAGTGTCGTCCTTGAGCCTCTTTTCCTCTTTCGGGGAAAATTTACGAGCTTTCTTGGAGAGAGAAAGAGAGAGAGAGAGAGAGAGAGCTTTTCTACTTTGCTCTATTTCCTCATTCATGACCATAGTCATCATCATCACCATCACCAGCCCCACCACCATCATATAGTCAACATCCTCTCATCCTTCTTTGGTGGTTATTTTATAAAGGGGAAAGAAAGTAATTGAACAAGCTGTATAGCTCTTTCTTGCTTCTTTTGCTTCTTCTCTGTTCTTCTTTTTTGCAGCCCAGTCGAGCCTACTCCATGCTCAGTACAGAGTACACACAAAGTAGCATAATAAAAGAAAAGAGAGTAAGAAAGTGAACTGGAAAAGAAGTTTTTCTCTCTATATATATATTTCTTCTTTTTAGAAGATGGTTTGGTGGTGGTGGTGGTGGTAGTAGTAGCCACAAAGTAATAATAGCTTTTGGTGTTGCTTATAATAAGTATACACACTATTATTGTTGTGTTGTTGTGAATTAAGTGCGGGATGGGTGGTAGAGTATTGATAAATATAAGCAGCAGCAGCAGTGGATGCTGTGTAATAATGGTGATGGGGTGGGTTTGGTGGGAAAAGACGGATTTTCCTTTGCTGAATGACAATTTCCAGTCTTAAATGGTAATAGGAAGAAAAGAAGAGGAAAAAGCTAAGGCTAGAATGACCGTAAAGAATTGAATCAAGTGGAAGATACCTCACTCATACCGAGAACTTTGCTTTCTTTGCTCGTGTTGGTAATAATAAAGTAAGCTGTTAAATAGGCTTTCAAAGAGGACGAAAAACATGTTTTTGTATTCATTCATTGCATTGTTCACTTTTGCTCAACGGTTCACTTTTCTTAAAAAGGGAAAGAGAGGGAGGAAGAAGAAAATCTCTCCCATTTTCTCTTGCTAGTAGTAGCGATGCTGATGATGTCGTTAAAAAGAAGACAAAAACAGATTGAGACTGCCTTGCATTGCACACTACGACGACGACGACGACAGACTATGACACTGCTTAAGTAGCATACATAATCATACGGCGGCCCATGACGATGGCAATGATGATGATCATATTAGCGTATGGGTCCTGAACTGGTGTATTGTTCCTCTATACTCTCATTTCCCCGTTTGAAAGTTTTCACCCAAACGATTTCCTCTTTTCATTCATGGAACTCTTGCCTGCAAAGCACCAAATGTACACCACACCAAACACCGTTTCGGTATATACGCTTTGTTCTTTACTTACTATTCCAGTCTAATGAATACTTAAAAAAATTATATAAGGTCAACATCATCTTTTCTCTTTTTTGCCGTGTTTTACGCCGTATAACATGCCAATATGGATAACAGCTCTCCATTTTCTTTTACTTGTTCTCCTTTCCCCCTAATTTCCACTTCATTTCACAAGATGAGAAAGGAGCATGACATGATTATTATAATTATTAGAATAACATGTTTTGTAACACTCAAATTCATGCAAGCTGCTTCTTGCCATGTCCAAGTCCAATGGTATAGTAGTGGGTATACACTGTCGTTCTTTACTTTTTGATCCTGAGGAGAGGGGGTTGAAGTGAAACTGGGTTTCCCCTTTCTGTCATTAACGAGCCAATATACACATTTCATTTATGGCCTATTCTATGCCATACATTGTACCTACTGAATGTGAAGACTGATTTTTTTTCGTGGATAGTCACATAACTGAGAAACATTGAAATAGCATAATATTATATAATAAACAGAGCTACTACAGCTTTCGTTTTTCTCTTTTAATTGAATCATTCATGCTAAAAACGTGATGCGAATGGTTTATTAGCTAACCCACTAGTCCGTCGAGCGGACCATGTATAAAGAAACATTGAAATAGCATAATATTATATAATAAACAGAGCTAGTACAGCTTTCGTTTTTCTCTTTTAATTGAATCATTCATGCTAAAAACGTGATGCGAATGGTTTATTAGCTAACCCACTAGTCCGTCGAGCGGACCATGTATATATTGTAGTACTAGAATATACTCTGAACATCAATGATCAACAATTCCACTGCCGCCATTCACCATCAGCTTCAATGGTCATGTCCCATTTGAGAGCTTCTTTCCCTGAAATCGACTTGATATCATCATCAGGGGAAAATGAGAAGGAAAGAAAAAAGTATATATAGAGCGTGAAGCAGAGGAAGAAAATAAATGGATGGATAATGTGACAGTGACAAAGTGAGCCCAACCAAAAAACCAAAAAAAGACCAAACAAGGAGTTGACTCAAAGGTAGGTAACACAACCAGAGACATTTGAGAGCTTCTTTCCCTGAAATTGACTTGATATCATCATCAGGGGAAAATGAGAAGGAAAGAAAAAAAGTATATATAGAGCGTGAAGCAGAGGAAGAAAATAAATGGATGGATAATGTGACAATGACAAAGTGAGCCCAACCAAAAAACCAAAAAAAGACCAAACAAGGAGTAGACTCAAAGGTAGATAACACAACCAGAGGGAAATAAACACATTCTAACACATACTCATCATGCTCAACTTATATACCACGCAAGCAGTTCAACACCAAAAAAAAACTCAATATAAATTTTCATTTTGCCGAAATGGGAAAGTTTTTGCATTGGGAAAAGCGAGAAAGAGTGTACACAGAGACAGCGTGTATAATAATAATGCTTCTGTCCATCATTTAAAGTAGAAAAGTTGTGTTACTTCTTTGGTTAGTATATCACTTTAAGCAAATATTCTCTTTTAAACAAAAACCAATTCTAACTACCTATTCTAAGCATTGATGTCACGACGAATGAATGAAAAGTTTTTCCTTCCTGTTGATTTGCTTTTTCCTGCGTTCACTAAAGAAATGGTGATTAATTGACTCTTATTAGGAGGCAAGTGAACCGTGTAAATAAAAAAATAGGAAACGAAATGGGAAAGTTTTTGCATTGGGAAAAGCGAGAAAGAGTGTACACAGAGACAGCGTATATAATAATAATGCTTCTGTCCATCATTTAAAGTAGAAAAGTTGTATTATTTCTTTGGTTAGTATGTATATCACTTTAAGCAAATATTCTCTTTTAAACAAAAACCAATTCTAACTACCTATTCTAAGCATTGATTTCAAGACGAATGAATGAAAAGTTTTCCCTTCCTGTTGATTTGCTTTTTCCTGCGTTCACTAAAGAAATGGTGATTAATTGACTCTTATTAGGAGGCAAGTGAACCGTGTAAATAAAAAAATAGGAAAGAGGAATGTACAGCAGAAATGTAAGAGAACACGTACTGCCGTAAAAAATCAGTAGAGAAAAAAAACGCTTTTGTTTTTATGGTCCATTCGTCCAGATGTTGGACAAGAAAAATACCTTCTCTCACGACAAGAACGGGTGTTTAACAAGAAATGAGTCACATGCCTTTGTGCATGTGTACGTATTACCCCTATAGTGTATGGCCATATCAGAACGATATCCTTTGACAAGCGTTATGCGTTAGATAGGGTTAGCACTGCAGAACAGCGA
The DNA here is from genome assembly GCA_036850745.1 of Homidia socia. Taxonomy (NCBI): domain Eukaryota; kingdom Metazoa; phylum Arthropoda; class Collembola; order Entomobryomorpha; family Entomobryidae; genus Homidia; species Homidia socia. The sequence goes on from JAANSP010003736.1 coordinate 7,785, forward strand.
GAACAGGTGTAAGGAGGCGTGAAGGATGAGATAGAGGAAATGTCCCGTTTAAGATCACCAATGAGATTAGCTCTTACTCTTCAACTTTCTACCCTACACCCGTCTTGACTGCCTGCTCGTAGAGCATGGCTTATTTTCTCCCACATACATGTTTAGGTACATTTACTCAAAACTGTTGGCTCGTTATATATAGGAAGAAACATACCTGGTGGATAGAAAGCACGCTGCTGTGGAGAAAAGGGCTCGCTTTCCTGTCGAAACTTGTAACTTTTATTTCTTCTCAAGAACAGGAGGAGGCACAAGAGTTTCCTCAAGAGTCACAAGTCAAGTCGTGAAAGCTAGAGAACAAGAGTGCGAGATTCAACCTCTTCTCTTTCTCTCACTCTCTCCAATTTTCACCTTTTTTATCAAGTCAGCAGTAGGGAGACTGCAAGAAGCGAGAGATTTCTAGTAGCCCATCCATCGTACTCTCTTCTCTTCACTCATCCTTTCAACAAGTTCCTCTGTTTTTTTCTTGTACAATTCACTTTATAAAAAGAGTTCAGACATTCTTAGCCTATTTTTGGAACCCATCTAGTCCACTCATAATAACACGTTACTAAATGTAATAATTTTATCACGAGAAAAAATAATTAAAAAAGTGCGTGTAACATCTAGGGGCTTTGATTTCACCCCTTGTATGATATGATGTTTCACACTTTTTGTATTTTTGACACGAAAGCATGAGCACATGTTCAGCTGGGGCTGTGTTAACCTATTTACAAAAAAAAACATTTTTTTGAAGTGGAAGAGGAAGAAGAAAGGGTTAAAATGAAAATGCACCCAGCCAGCCTTGACAGACAAGATAGTATTTGTATTTTTTCCTTGCTCAAGGCTATAGCCCTTTCTGTTGGTGCAAAGTGCGTTTTGGTTTGATCATCAGCATGTGCAACGCACAAGAACCTTCAACATACACATGCTTTCGCTACACACAATAATTTTAAAAATACACTGGAATCTTTCATATTGTACATTTTGCTTTCTTTTTTGAAGAACTTGTATTTTTTTCTTGGGATAATCCATCTAACATGCTTCAATGTTTCATGTTATTAGCTGTTTTATGTCTATATTTTACGTTAAAGTACACGCTTATTTTCTCTTTAAAGGATGCTGTTGTTGGGGGTGGTGGGAGCAAAACCTTTTAGTTATAGAAATCCTGGCTGACTGACTGACTACTTGACTGCTATACAGTGCATTATCCAAAGTCCCAAATTTAAACACCCGTACGTACGTACGATCTATCTCTCTTTTTCTACAAGAATATATAAAGTCTTTTCTTGGAACAACAACATAACAACAGATTCTCCCAACTGACAAGGATAAATGGAAAAGCCGAGATTAATTTTCTCTTCATCTGGGAAAGTCAGTGTGAGTGAGTGAAAAGAGAGGAGAGAGAAGGAAGAAGGATAGTACATTTCTCACGGGACTGCTGTGACGGAGAAAAAGAGGAAGAAGAGGAAGAAAGGTTTACATTGAATTTTTGGAGTAGGAATCACCCACACACATGTAGACAATTTCGAGTTTAGAATCATCCATGCAGTAGTACACTTTTTAACTGCAAATACGTCATCATAATCATTCTTGTAATGTTTGTAGTAACCGTCAATAATAAAGTAATACTCTTGAACTTTATTTTTTGAAAGAAAATGCAAGATAAATAGAATAGCAGGTAAGTGAAAAAAAGATGCACGTGAGGTAAGCACATGGCAGATTTGTAATAATAATGATAATTATTATTATGGTGTTAACTATTTTAATTACATGGCCTATACAAGCATCTCGGAAACCTGTTCAGTGCTTCACGCCATGATCGTGTAAATGAATAATAATTCTAAATATGTGGTTTAATGAAGGCATAATAATTAATATGGCTTGCTTTACATGTTCATTCTTTTTGATTTACAAACTTCTTCCGCTGCGGTGGCCAGTCAGAATTCAGGACAACAAATAAGTATTAATGAAACCTAAGAAGTTTTCATTTGCCTTTCCAGGAAGAAAANCGCTGCGGTGGCCAGTCAGAATTCAGGACAACAAATAAGTATTAATGAAACCTAAGAAGTTTTCATTTGCCTTTCCAGGAAGAAAATAATAATGTGAAGCCCAAACCACGGGAAAAAAGAAGAGCCAAGAAGACACAAGACTTTGGTCAAACACAAAAAGATGCTCTATAGCAGTGTACGGCACAAGAAACGCACGATCCGATGTAGCAACTTTTTTCCTCTCTCTCTCTTTCTTATTTTGTGGTTTGGTTTGGAGAAGAAAATAATAATGTGAAGCCCAAACCACGGGAAAAAAGAAGAGCCAAGAAGACACAAGACTTTGGTCAAACACAAAAAGAAGCTCTATAGCAGTGTACGGTACAAGAAACGCACGATCCGATGAAGCAACTTTTTTCCTCTCTCTCTTTCTTATTTTGTGGTTTGGTTTGGTGGTGGCTAATGACTTTTTTCTGGAATGACTTGCCCTTCCCAGGATGCAATGTACAAAGTCCCATAAAATTAATTTATAAACCTATTATTTCTTGTGTGTGTGTGCAGCGTACAACTGATGTGTTGTTGCCATTTTCATGGTAAAACATTGAAAACAGGCAGAGAAGATGGAAAATGAACTCTTTTCCTCCTCCATGAAAACATTGAATCTTTCGTTTCAAGCATTTTCATAGTGAATGAATCGCTTCAGCTCTTTGGGCTGTCTAGGAAAGGCGAAGCAAAATAAAGATATCAAATTACCCAAAAAGGGAGATGGATGAACTTAAATGGGGATGAAAATAAAGGAATAAAATTGAATTGAATAGTTATTCTACAATACAATAAATTGCCCGAATAGTTGGACACAATTTCATATTGAATTTATAGATGGTTGAAACTAACAGTATATAATACAAGCTAGAAAAAGGATTCAGTTATAAATTATTCGTTAAAGGAAATGCTACTAATTCGTTAAATTACATTATTTTGTTATTCAATTTTGTTTAAAGGTTGTAACAGTTTACGTGGGGTAGTCTAATAATTAATTGTTTTAAAATAGAGCCCCTTTCGCACATGTAGTCCTTTTTTCTGCATTTCAAGACTTTTCAAGAAATAGTAATCTCTAAAACGAAATACAAAAAAAACCATGTG
>JAANSP010003737.1:0-10942 GCA_036850745.1 Homidia socia
CTCATGACTTTATCAACGAAAAGGAGAAAATGGAAACCCATCTGATATTCACACTTGTCAAGTCTTATTTTGAAATTGTCAAGAGAAACATCAAGGACCTTGTTCCCAAAACCATCATGTGTTTCATTGTGAATTTTATCAAGGAAAACCTTCAGAACCAACTAGTTTCCGAAATATATAAAAAGGAAATGTTTTCCGAATATTTACAGGAGGATGAAGCTTTGACTAGAGAGCGTCTCAGGTGCAAAACCAAGCTGGATGTCCTTCTCAATGCTTCGTTACTTTTGACCGAAATTCGAGAAATGAAATGAAAAATTGCGTCCACTATGCAACGAGTATTCATAGTTTCGTATTCCAGGACACCGATCGGTTCCTACTTGGGATCATTGAAACATTTGAACGCGGTTGAATTGGCCACATTGGCAGTAAAGGATGTTATGAACAAGCTGGTTGGACAGGGCTGTCACCTACACAATCGGATTGATCAATTATTGCTGGGAAATGTATTTTCATCTGGATTGGGACAATGTCCAGCTACCCAAGTAGTTATAAATTCAGGTCTTTCTCCGAATACTATATCGTATTCTATAGACAAGGTATGTGCATCTGGAATGAAGGCCATAATGCTAGGATTCGAATCAATTAGAATGGGTCAGTCAAATATTGTGGTTGCAGGTGGAATGGAGAGCATGTCCAATGTCCCCCACTATTTATTTTCATCAGGACATGCGAGAAAGATGGGAGACATGAAGCTGGTTGATGGAATAGTGCATGATGGACTTTTGAATTCGGCATCATCCACTAGTCATGATCAGGTGATGGGAAAGGTAGCTCAAGCATTTGCCACCGAAACCCAGCAGAGTAGAACTGAACAGGATGACTATGCCATTGAAAGTTACAATAGATCGCTTTCCAACAAAGAACACCTTTCCAAAGAAATGGTTCCGATTGAAATATTTTCCGGCAAGTTGGATCAGGATGAGCCTTTGAAACAATTTAACGAGAAAAAATTTAGGAGACTTATTCCATGTTTTGCTTCTGAAAATGGAACCATTACCGCTGGGAATTCAAGCAAATTAGGTGATGGTGCAGCGGCGATGATTTTGATGAGCGAAAAGATTTACAAAGAATTTGGACTGAGTCCTTTGGCCGAGATAGTATCTTGTGTTGATGTTTCTACAGATCCAGACAAATTTTTGTTGACGCCGTCCATGGCAATACGAAAATTGTTGGAGACAGGGGATTTGAGACTTCAGGATATTGATTGTTTCGAAATCAACGAGGCATTTAGTGTTGTTCCTCTTTCGAATGCCAAGATTTTGGGAATTCCAAAGGAGAAATTAAATGTGTTTGGAGGTGCCATTGGCATGGGACATCCTCTTGGTTGTTCTGGAGCCCGAATTGTGGGAACACTTTCCAACATTCTACACCATAAAAAGGCAATGTATGGAATAGCTACGATATGCAATGGAGGGGGAGGGGGATCGGGAATTTTATTGAAAAGAGAATAAATTATAATTTAGCTCCGAGATAAAAGGCCATTCTTTTGTAATAATTATCCCATATATGAATAGATTGGATGATGTCGATGGGATCACTATCCGATTTCTATTAATTGTTAGAGGGTTTTCGGTGGAAATATACTTGCCTCGTAAAGATCCAAAGCGTGGGAAAGTTTGTCGATATTATCCTCGATTCTGGCCATCAGTTTCTAAAGAGATCAATGTTTGAACCAAATCCAACTTGTTGTTGAATTTCGTTGGGATCCTGCATTTCCAATGGCTGTGCGCAAGTGAATCCATCTAGATGAAGATTGTGGATAGAACATTTTCACTATATGGACTGGGATTGAAACTGACTGATTCTAAAGATATCAAAAGGTATATCGAAGAGATGGAACCAAATTCCATTGAAAAGGTTATTTTAAGAGGAAATACATTGGGAATAGAGGCAGCACGAGAATTGGCCAATAAGTTGAAAACACAGACTGGACTAAAATATGTTGATTTGAGTGATTCATTTACGGGGCGATCCAAAGACGAGGTTCCTCAAATACTAGGAATACTATGCGATGCACTAGCAGGAAAAAACGTTGAATATCTGGACCTAAGTGACAATGCACTAGGACCCTATGGGGCCAAACCCATATCGACATATTTAGAGAATGCAGTTTGGTTGACAAAGTTGTATTTGAATAACAATGGATTAGGAATCGCTGGATGTCGAATTGTGACAAAAGCATTGTTAACCTTATCTCAACAATGGAAATCAGATCAAGGATTGAGAGTCATAAGTATGGGACGGAATAGGATTGAAAATGAGGGAGTGTTGGAACTATCAAAGGTTATCGAGGCATCCAGGGGTACCCTTGAAGAGATTTACTTGTATCAAAACGGAATCAAAGAAAGCGGAATCATTACGCTTTCCAATTCACTTTGTAGGTGCAAGAAACTAAGAGTGATTGATCTCCAGGATAATTCCTTTATGCTCAGAGGAGCGATTGCCTTTTCAACAGCTCTGAAACCATTGAATAGACTCCAAACTCTTAATCTGAATGATTCGTATTTAACACCACGAGGATCATATATTCTTATAAACAGCCTCCAAGACCATCCCAAACCGGAGCTAGAGGGGTTGTTTCTCCAGTTTGGAGGAATAGGAGAAAAAGAGTTGAAAGAGTTGGAGAAAATCATAGCAAAGCATAGAAAGTTGAAGCTTTTACAATTGAATGGCAATTGCTTTGATCCGGATGGAGAAGAGTATGAGACGTTTATGAGGACACTTGAGGAACATGGAATGGGGAGCATATTAGATGAATTGATAGATATAGAAGAATATGAGGAAGAGGAGGAGCTCGAGGTGGAGATGGGAGAAGTGTTGGAGAGACTTTTGGAGAACATATCTAACGAGCTACAAGATCTCCATGTTGGAGATGAGTGATGATTTCAATAAAAACGCCCAAATTATTTTTATCGCTAGAATGGGAGGTTTAGTTATCGGTGTTACCATATTAACAGTTTTACTTTGTATTGTGTGTAATGTTGTACAGATTGTAGCGCTAATTACCATACCATTTACAGACAAGATTCTGTACAAGATAAATTGTGTTGGTGGATTTTTGATATGGAAGTTATTACAGATCGGATTTGAAGATTTAGGAAAGGCGACAATTAATTTTAGCAAGGAAGCATTAGAATTGCCAGAACATGAGAATGCATTGATAATTTCGAATCATTGTTCCATGATGGATTGGTATCTAATTCATTCATTAGCCATGAGAAAAAACATGTTGGGACAATCAAGATATTTCGTTAAACAGTCTATTTTGATGGTACCATTTTTTGGAATAGGAATGTGGCTTATGAGAATGGTTTTTCTTCAACGAAATTGGGAAAGAGATCGAGAAAAGATCAAGAATGCATTTAAATATTATGTAGACAATAAATTTCCGGTATGGCTCGTTTTGTTTATAGAAGGAAATAGATTTACACAGGAAAAACTAGAAAGTTGCCATAAATTTTGCAAGAAACAAGACTATCCATTGTTTAATAACGTATTATTTCCCAGAACAAAAGGATTTGTTGCATCTATCAAAGGATTGAGGAAGACGCACATTCAGGCAGTTTATGATATTACTATTGCATTTTACCATCGAAAATATGGATTTGGAGTGGCACCGTCACTTGGAACCATTCATTTTGGAAGCTGCAGGGATTATAAATTTCATGTTCACGCCAAAAAATATTCTTTGGAGACCATCCCAACAGATGAAAAAGAAATATCGGATTGGATAATACAACGATTTGAGGAAAAAGACAAATACTTGGAAAACCTCAAGACTTGTTGGGATAATGAAACACAGGAATTGATGCAAACAAAGACTTTATTTTGATCGATGGGACTTTTCATGTCTTTCCAGTCTGGAGATGGAGGGAAATATTCTAAAGCAATCTTTGTTGCTACATATATGGACACGTTTTCTCTTTTTGGAAAGGGAGGCATGTTCAGAAGCCAGCACCGTACAGATTGATTTGGACATTTCTTCAGATATTTCTTTGATATTTTGAGGTTTTGCAGCAATAGGTTTGTCAGATTGATTGTTGAGAGACAAAAGTCCACTTATGGCATCTGGAGATAAGGTGCCTTTTGACTTGATAACTCTATAGGTTGAATATCCAGGTTTTGATTGAGACTTGATTAACGGGCAAGATGACTTTGAAACAGAGATATTTTCTGATTCAAATGCCGAGAAAAGCAAATGGTTTTTGAGAAATCGGGTGGATTCAGTAGTTTCATGAGAATTTTGACTGTGGTGGGTACAGAGGAACAAACTCAGTTCTGAAAAGGAGGGCAATGAAACATCACCATTGTCTCTGGATAGATGATATATACCCTGGTCCGTCTGAATTGGGTCTTCCATCATTAAACATGGAAAGGATTAATTAATTTATTAGTAGATTTCCTCTTGATAGGTGAACAGTAGATTACCAATGAATTGAAGAGGGCAATTTACACATACAAGCATTGGGATATCATTTGACCGCGTCCAAGACCAATAATTATCTTTTGAAAATCTGTTTACCTATATGAGAAAATGATATACCAGCAACAAAGCGGGAAGGGAGAGAATAAAGACTGTAATTTGAGATGGATGTTGAGCTTACTTATTAGGAGTTTTTCCCAGGGTTCTAAAAGATACAGAACGGTATTCATTTCCAACTGGTAATACTTTAGTTTGACAAAATCCCAGATTTCGAAAGGTTTCGATTGTTTATGTTTCGGGTTCTCTTGCATGTCTGATTCGAAGATTGCACCGAAATATTGTTTGGATAAGGGATGAGCGAATTGGAGGAAATTGATGATGAAGAATATATAGAAATTTCCAGCGTTCAGGAAGAGCAATATTTGGAGGACGATGCAGTTTTGAGATTTTCTGGACACAGTTCATCCGTATACAGTGTTAAAATCCACCCAACATTTCCCAAAGTGCTGACAGGTGGAGGAGACGAACAAAGTTTCTTATGGTCAACAGAAACAGGACAGGTATTGTTGAACGAGGCAGGATATACCGAATCGGTTGTATGCACAGGGTTTAGTCAAGATGGAAGGTATAGTGCAGCAGCCAGCTTGAACGGAGAAATAGTAATTCATGATTGTGAAAGACATAATAAATTAGAAATTCAGGGACCAAGGGATGTGACCTGGCTGGAATGGCATGCAAGAGGATATGTTTTGTTGGTTGGGTGCGGAGACGGGACTTTGTGGATGTGGAGCATTCCTAGTGGAACATGCCTTGGGGTATTCGGCTCTAACGGAACCTCTAGTACGGTTGGAGGATTTTCTCTGGATGGGAGGCTGGTCTTTTCGGGTTATCAAGATGGACAATTCAGAGTTTGGGATCCCAAAGCATTTAGGACCATGACATGGTATGGCAAGGATCCAAAATATCAGGCAGCATCGATAAATTCCATAGGACTGGTGTCAGACGGGCGAACGGCGATTCTTGGAGACGAGAACGGGAATTTGAGATTGGTCATGCTGGGTCGTGAAAAGAGTATCTGGTCGACGAATTTCCATGACGGATCCATTGAGTCAGTCCAGGTTTCCAGGATTGTCCCCAATATTGCTATTTCTGCCGGATTAGATGGAAATCTGGTTATTTTTGATATAGAGCATCTTAGGCAGAGGGAGACATGTTCACAGGAAGAAGGATTGACAAAGGCAATGTTTTTAAGCAATTCATGTTTAGTGGTAACTTCGTCTACCGACGGAGTTGTTAGGATATGGGATAGTAGGACGGGAAATTCCGAAAGAGAACTTGGGGGGCATTTGGATTCTATTTTAGATTTTGATTGTAGGGAAAACACCATTGTAACAGGATCAGATGATACATGTTCGTTGGTGTTCAGGATTGCATGAAATTTATTGTTTTGGTTTTGTATGATTCATCAACCATTCCATTGTGATGTCAATGTTGGTAGAGTTTTTAGCTGAAATAGAATAACAGCATACCTCTCGATCTTTAATATCACCGAGTTTTAGAATATCTACCAGTTCTTCAGAGGATAGGGAATCGAAAAGATCGTTTTTGTTTCCCAATACCAGGACAGGAACAGTAGACAAAAGTGGTTTAGCTAGTAAATTGTCCAACTCACTTTTTGCAGCTACAAGTTTAGATCGATCGGCCGAATCAACAACATAGATTATCGCATTGACACCTCGGCAATACCTTTCCCACATGGATCTGAAACGAGGCTGGCCGCCGATATCCCAAACTTTCATTATCACGTTTCCTTTGGTGATTTTTCTCATGTTAAAACCAACGGTAGGGATCATGTCTTCGTGGAATTCGCCATTTGCCATTATATTGACCAAAGTAGTTTTTCCGGAATTTTGGAGTCCGACGAGAGTCAATTCCATTTCTTCTTTGAAAAGCAATCCCCTAAGAAAATTCAACAAAGATTTGAAGAGAGCTAGCATTACTAATTATCATTCGATCAATCCTTAATAAATCAAGTCTCAAACTCGTTTTACATGGATGTGTAATGATTGGTTAGCGGATCGATCACAGACCATGTATTCGATTTTGTTTTGGAAACATGAGATTTACCAGCAAAACCAATGATTACGGTTTGCAGGAACAGCAGACTTGGAATTCGATATTTGTTTTGATTATCTAGTTGTTGACACAAGCAGCACTGATTGTGATAGGAACAGCAGACATAATAAATATACCATTATCCGCCTTGGCCAAATTTCATCTTTCAATGTCCGCAGCATCCAGAGTGGAAAACATCCCGAATGGTAAGAAGGGTGTGGAAAACGAAACATCGGAACAGAATAATGCTTTTGAATTGCAATTGGATTCATATGGCTCGCTTGGACAGAATCCTGTCCGGTATTCAAATGATCCAATTCATTCTGTATGTGGAATGTATACCCTTGGCTATTCGGGATCATCTCCGAATTTGACAGAATCACGTTCCCATCAGTATATGGACAGAAAAACTGATGATGGATCAGTGGCACTACACAACGGCCTTTCCAGGACCAAAGCCCCGTTTGTAGCGAGTTGGTTACGGGAACATTACGAATCTCGAGATGGTGTATCACTACCTCGCTCTATTCTGTATTCACATTATTTGGAGCATTGTAGATCAGTATTCATGGAACCGGTGAATGCAGCGTCTTTTGGAAAAATCATTAGATCGGTTTTTCCAGAACTAAAAACCAGGAGGCTGGGCACAAGGGGGCATTCCAAATATCATTATTATGGTATCAAGTGCAAGGACATTCAAAATCTGTTGGATCATACGAATGGTGTTGCCGAAATCAAGGAAATTGCCGAGCATCAATATGTCCCGCCGGTATATTTCTATGATCTTGCAGCCAACATGTATCCGTCCGAAACACTGAACTATTCCGTTTCCAACTACAATAGATTTATTCCAGGTCAGAACTTATCCAACGGTAATTATCGGTCGTAGGCAACTAGGCCAAATATTTCAGTTTCTCATGTTTCTAGAAACCATCAATAATTCACCGCCCGTGCTTTTTGGCAATGTGCCTGATCCCAATAGTCGAAAATCACTGGAAAGTATCGTTGTCCTCTTGAATCAATGCCTTCAAACATGCCAATTCGAAGTCCCGTCGCACATCGAGCCAGATAAATTCCAATGTTTCGTCGATGAATATAGAAATCATTGCATCCATCTACTTGGATTTGTCAATGCGAAAGATTATGAAGCGATGGAGAGCCACATCAAACAGTTTTGGTCTAGTCATCCAAATGAATTAATTAGAAACATAGAATGTGATGGATTACTAAAGATGCTTTGTGTTGCTGAAAACATCATTTATCAAGGGATTGGATATAGTATTTTAAACAATATATTGGATTTATCAGAGTGTCTCCGGATTCAGAATATTTTGGTGATCCTACAAAACATTGAGAACGAGACAAAAATCATGTTTAATCAGTATACAGAATCTATTCAACAAATCAAGGTCGGCGGTATCGGTCAACTAATTCATCTAGTAAAGAAAAAGTTATCGATTGGCCATTTAGCCCATAATTTTCAAACCATTACAAGCTCCGAAATGATGGGAATGGTTCTAACTGAATGGAACTCTATAGATTTTGAAACCATTGAAAACCGAATGGGCTGGATTCTAGACAAATGCAAAATCAAGAGCATTACAAAATCTGTCGAAGAATCTTTCAGAAGCCATTTATTGATGAATGTCAAAATAGAAACATGGATTGGATGGTTGGACCATTTCGTAGAAACCTGTTTAGATATCCCCGTAGCCAGCCTGGAAGAATATCGCCACCTGGAAGATTGCTCCAAACAGTTTATACTTGGAACTTCCCTCTTATCATCCATGATTGTTAGAGATTTAACTCTACGAAACTCTTCTCTTTTTGGCTCGTTTCATCTGATAAAATCGTTTTTCGAAGAATATATCTTCTACCGTGTTGAAAAGAACCTAGAAGAATCAAAGAGACCGTTTCCTTGTCTCCTAGCCGAAAACACCTTTTTCGCAATCCGGCATGAACCAAATCCATTGGACAGAAATTCCTACTCCGATATACTTTACAACAACGAAAACAAGATCAATTACACAAGATCTCTTGGCATCAAAAAGAAACTAAAGGCAGATTCGTCGTTGGCAGCGATACTCAACAGCTAACAATGTATTAATAAGACCCTCATCCTATCTATAATCGTGCTTTCCATTCCTTCTCTTTCCAGAATATAAATGTTTTGGCATTGTCGTTGGAACATGTCTATCACCCTCACCCTGTCTCCCCAATCTATTCCGGTGTCGCTGACTCATTTTGTGCATCTTCTCAGCGACCAATTTATCTTGCTTGTTGGAAAATCCTTTCATCGCTCTAGATTCAATGTTGGCCACATTTCGTTCAGAGGTCGGTGGATATCTAGACATCTTGATCTTTTTGATTGGCTCCGTGTCCATTATATCCACTTCTTCGGCTCTCCTCTTGAACATCAACTTGTTCTTGGGAACAATGGATCTATCCTTTTTGGCATCACATTTCCTTTGTTTGGTAATCAACTTTCTTTTACTCTCAAGTGTTCGATGGAGCTTCATCGCCTCTTCATCCCTTACAATCTTTCCAATCTTGTACTCTCCTCTCATTTCCTTTTCCTCCTCTTCTTCGTCCAATTCTCCTAGCTTTCTTTCAATATCTGCATCGACAAAGTCAAGTATATTCTTCCCATCCATTATCTCCGGGAATATCGTATATGACTCGAGCTCCATGTCCTGAAAGTCCATTTTTCCCGGTGTTGCTGGAAGTCGGGGCTTTTCGTCCCTCGGTTTGGGTTGAGACACGGCCAGTATTTCCAAAATGGAGCTGGGATCCTTTCCCGCCAGCTTGGTTTCTATTCGATGTGCCAACAAATTTTCACATGCCAAATTTCGAACATCCATAACCCCTTCATCACTCATGGTACTGACCTCAACTACATCTCTTGCAAGTCCTTCCAACTCATGCATGCTTGCCTCATCCAGCTCCCCAATTCTCTTGAGATCGGCCTTGTTGAACACCAACACTATTGGCTTGTTGCTAAATAGAGGCGAAAGACTTTTGAAGAGTTGAATCTGTTGTTCCAGTGAATACCCGCAATGTTCTGAAATGTCAAAAAAATAGAGAATGCATGCCTTGATATGTGCAAGTGCCGTGATGGATTGCATTTCAATTGTGTTCCTTTCCTCAAGTGGATGGTCAAGTATACCCGGTGTATCTATCACTTGCCACCTCAAATACTTGTAGTCAAAGTGCCCAACAAAAAGACTCTTGGTTGTAAAGGCATAGGGCTGCACATCTACCTCTGCTCTTGTTATCTTGTTCATAAAACTACTCTTTCCAACATTTGGATATCCACAGATCAATAATGTTCTGGTACTGGGATCGATACTAGGAAGTCGGGCAAGATGCTGTCTAACCTGTTCCAAGTATACCAAACCTTCCTTTTGGCGTTTCATTATAGTTGCCATTCTTCCTAAAGCTGCCCTTTTTAACTGCTTACATCTGTAAAGTGAATCTCCAAACTTGATCAATTTTGCGTACTCTTTTGCTACCTTGTCAATCAGGTGTTTGGCAGTGTTCAAATGTCCAAGAGCTATTTTGTAATGATCTTTATCATACAACACATTCATCAGGTCGGAATAAAATGGATGGATGTCTTCCAGCCTGGGAAAGTCGTTCAATATCTGTGAAAGCTTCTCATCAAATGTGTCTTGTGTATATTTGACCTTTCTTATATAAAAACTTCTGATTCTTCCAATGTTAAAGCCCTTTCTAATCACTGTAGGTGTCTTTCGCTGTGTTCTGCTCAATACAATATCCAGGAAATCTGGTCCCGATGGTACTGGCTGAATCTTCTTGAAACAGAAATTCATTTTGATAGCAAACGTGCAGTCCTCTTCGGTTGACCCCTGTTCAGAACCAATCTGGATACTGTTCCTTGTCGCAATTGATCTGTGTTTCAGTTGGTTGAAATTCTACAATAATCGATTGTGACCCTTCCATAACAGCATCTTCAACTAGGTCTTTTATCTCTTGCAATTCTGAACAAGACGTGGAATCCAAACAGGTTGGACGTGTATATCTAGACTCGAGATCATCCAGTTGCCGTTGTATTATTTGTTTCTTGTTCTTGTTGTAGTCTTTGGTTTTCGAATCCAATTCTTGTTGCTCTTTGATCCGTTTGATTGTTCCTAATCTCTGTCCATTGAGGTTTCGGCATGAATCAAAATTGGTAACCTTTTTCTTGGATATCTTTTCACCCTGAGCTCTAAGCATGGATCCAAATCCCCCCTTTCCCCCGACCAATCTGGATGTTATCTCGATTATCGTAGGGATCTGTCCAGTAATTTTCAAATAATTATCATTTATTTTCAAAACAAGTCC
>JAANSP010003738.1:0-10939 GCA_036850745.1 Homidia socia
ACAGACTACACAAAAAAGAAACATGAGGGAAAGTGCTTATTACCTTTAATATGGTATAAACATATTTATGTATTTATATAATCATCATCAGGCTTATAACTTTGTTACTTTCTACAAATAATATGTGGTATGTATTTTTTACTCACTAGTAAATTGATGATTGCACTTTTTTATGGCGAGCAGATGGAAATATATGTGTAGGATTTTTATAAAGAAAAAATAAGTAGGCTACAGGATGATTGCAGAGAATGCTATATAAATTTTTATGTTGGATGGTCGTGATGCTGATAATAACAGTGCTGATTGTGTGACTTGTTCTACATTCTAACTACATCCTGCTGCCGTAAATCTACTTGACGCATAGTAAAGAGCTACACATATACACACAACCGTGTAGAAATTTTCTGCTGGTGCTGCTGCCACTGCCACACATTTCCTCTGTTTTCTCTGCTGCATTCAAACATTCTGCTGAACTCACACGAAGACACGACAATAAAAAATTAGCACTTTTTATTCTCTTACTGCTGCTGTTGCACGTGCTGACGGGTGGCAAAAAAAGGAATGTCGTCGCCGTGGTCGTGTGAAAATATTTTTTGTTAGTTTTTGCAAGCTGTTTTTTGCAAGCAGAAAAGTGGTGCTGTATGTAGCAAGCTACAACACGAATGGGAGAATGATGAGAACATGATGTGTATATAAATTTGGTAAATAAAAGAATAACAAATGGTCATTGATACATTACTAAAAAAGAGAAAAGGGTGTATATATTTATGGGTCATTTTAACACCAGTAGTTGGTTGCATGTAGCTTCCAGGGAAATGAACCTAAACCTATAATATGAGGAGGAAAAATGGGCAATTTTATTTGGAAAATGATAAATGTGGGTGCTGAGTTGATTTTGAAATTTGGTCATATATTCTCTCAACTTGTACCGTGCAAAATTCCGGTCGCATAAACAAACACAGACACAAGCATATGAGTAAACCTCCACGAAATCCAATCCTTGCTGAGGGAAACTAGCCTACAAAAGGATTTGGGAAAGAAAGTAAAATCGAATCTGATAAGAAATTTTTGGGAAAGTGGTAAAAGAATCCCGTATATATCCTAGGAATGCTGAGTCTGGTCTGCTGTCTGCATTAATAATACAACTTGAGTTGTACTTGGATTTATTTTTCTTGTGCGTATTCATTCTAGCTTTAGCATTAATAATAAAAATATATACCAATTCGACTTGTGCGTTTTCAACGGCACAAGAGTAACGGGGAAATTGAGCTGTTGCAAAGGAAAAATACTTTGTAGGAATATTTTAGACTGCTAAATACTGACAGAGTGCTATAGCAATTGGGGAAGATGGTTATATGGCAATAATACCAGTGATTCTTCCTTTTCCTCTTCCCACGTCTCCCTGGAACTGCAGACATAAATAGATAGGAAAAATTGAAGATGAAGCTAAGCAGGTTTAAGAAGTAGAAGAAGAAATAGTTTACATTTGTATGTTTAATATGCTTTCTTGCTTACCCTAAATATAGGTATTGTTGGTGTACCTTTCGATTTTCTTTTTGGTGGCGGTGTTTTGGTCTTTTGATGTGGCGTGGCTATATATAAATAGCTAGGTAGGCAGGAGGCACGTGCTTTGCAAAATAATAATCTCTGGTGCGGCATCCATGTAACTACTACTGACTACTCAACTAAGCAATGTGCCTGACTGACTGCTTGTATTAGACGACTTGACTACCTTCTTCTTTACAAGAGAAAGGCAATCGGGAAAGGGTGGGTGTACCAGCAGCAGATGAATAGTAACTTATGTATTCTCTATTATCTCTCTCTTTTCTCTTCTGTCTCTCCATTTCTTTTTTTCTCTGTTAGATTTGCTTACTGCGACTTACGTGTGTGGTGGCGAGTAGGTAGCTAGTTGAATGTAGGAGGAGGAGAGAAAGGTTGAAGGGAAAATAAAGTGTGTAGCAAGCAATTTTGTGGATTGATGTCAAAAACAATCTGATCTGACGTTTATGTGCCAAAAAGAATAAAAATAACATGGTAATCCCATTCTCCAGTCTTCTTCCTACTCTTTACACCAGAAGTTGTAGTGGCTTTACATACACAAATAGAGAGCAACCAACAAAGAGAAAAGTGGAAAAGTAGCAATATATAATATGTTGCATATATGAGTGAGTTCCTTCCTTCTTTTTCATCTTTTTCCTCCACCTACTCATCTCATTCCTTTTACTTCTCTCTTTCATTCCTTTACCGTGAGAAATTTATCAAGTCATCTCCTATTAACTTTAAAAAGATAATTCTCCCCGGCTAAATATAACTTTTGCAGCCAAAAATACTCTTCTTTTTCTTGTGCATAATTTATTGTACCGTTTACCAACCAGATTGTGTAAATTCGTACAAAGATGTAATGCTAAACTTTTATCATCTCATTTCCATTTACGCAATTGCAGGTGCTCACAAACATACTTTGCTACTTTTTGAATCAGCATTACACGTTATTTTGTTTTGAGTACCTTTCATCATCTCAACGTACAATAAATTGTCACTTTTTTGATTCATTCCTTTACCGTGAGAAATTTATCAAGTCATCTCCTATTAACTTTAAAAAGATAATTCTCCCCGGCTAAATATAACTTTTGCAGCCAAAAATACTCTTCTTTTTCTTGTGCAAAATTTATTGTACCGTTTACCAACAAGATTGTGTAAATACGTACAAAAATTTAATGCTAAACTTTTATCATCTCATTTCCATTTACGCAATTGCAGGCGCTCACAAACATACTTTGCTACTTTTTGAATCAGCATTACACGTTATTTTGTTTTGAGTACCTTTCATCATCTCAACGTACAATAAATTGTCACTTTTTTGCAAAAAAAAGTTTTTACTTGATATTTGGATTAAATGGAAAACACTTCAACTGTGTGCTACATTTTTATTCTTTCAGTGTGTGATTTTTTACGAGCTGCTGACTGACAGCTTTTTACACAAAAGCTTACAAAAGGAAAAGAAACAGGAAATGGGTTTTCCCCTACGGCTTTTCTGTGTATAATACGTACGTTATTTTGTTTTGAGTACCTTTCATCATCTCAACGTACAATAAATTGTCACTTTTTTGCAAAAAAAAGTTTTTACTTGATATTTGGATTAAATGGAAAGCACTTCAACTGTGTGCTACATTTTCATTCTTTCAGTGTGATTTTTTACTAGCTGCTGACTGACAGCTTTTTACACAAAAGCTTACAAAAGGAAAAGAAACAGGAAATGGGTTTTCCCCTACGGCTTTTCTGTGTATAATACGTCACGTATGAAACTTACTAAAGTGAAATTGCAAAGAGGATTAGTATTTTGATTTGTGTCATGATGTTGACGATGATGATGATATGACGAAACAAGTGACACAGAAACTACCATAAGTCCATATGGCACAACTCTAGCATTATCATTTTGCTTATCATCCATTTCATCTAAAATTGCATTAACTCAGTTTTCAGTAAATAATATCATCCCACCATATTGATGTTGAGACTTTCTCTTACTCAACAGAAATTGCAAAGCTTATCGTTTCAAGTCAGTTTTGCACATTTCAAATTGCTTTTTGATATCAAATATAATAAATCAATTTTCATTTCCTACTCTGCATCCACCACTCCCAAAATAGGTATATATCATATGGGAAAAAATGAAACGCGAACAACAATTATTACATGTGCTTGTTTATTTACAAACTCGTACAACATTTTAAGGATTCTATTATGTTTGTTTGCCTGCCTTTGTACATCATATGTTCTGCGCTATAGTTTCATAGTCATAATTTCATAGAACAGCACAAGTTGATCAACTAGGAAAGGAATTGAAAGACTACATAAATGTTAGACTGGACAGGAAATTTTTTTACTTTAATGCGTGGAAAATTTTGTTCATCTGTAAAAGGTTGTTTAGGTAGCTGACATTTATCTGTTTCACCAAACTGAAGTTTTATTCCAGTGAATTATAATAGTTTCAAGTATGTAAGTATATCGGCTATCATCATATTCGGACCATATTATGCGAAACATTTTGAATAAACGCCTCCCAACAAAAAGAACTGAAAGAGTATACACACCCACCTATCCACCTTCTCATTTTAATCTCATGTTCTCTATTGATTTTTCCTGGAGGAAATGTTGAATTCTTTGAGCATTGAAAGTTGAAAAAAAACTTTGCACAAAAACGTTAATAAATAATAATAGTACATACGTTGCTTCCGATTTCGTTAAGAATTCAATTTTACCTATAAAATTCATCGTGTTTGCCCCACTCTCTCGAAAAAGTAAATTAGCCGCAAAATACCCCAACGAAGTAAAGCTATGCTGGTCACGAACGAAAAAAACTCTGTAAAGTGAGTACGTACATATTCGCAGAAAACTCACGGTAGCTCTAGCGAATTGCTCTTAATTTGACTTTTTCACGTATCGAAATCTGAGTAGGATAGCTTTACACAAATTGATTTTTCTGTTTGCTACGAAACATATTTATTTTGCTACTCTATCTACTCCTTTGTGTTGTATGTAGACATGATCATCATTATGTGCTGTGGGAATTCACCGTCCTATCTGAGTATTGTTTGTTGGTCGAAAGAAAAGCAAACAAAGAATTTTTTATTTGACCGAGTTTTGCACAAAAAGAGCTTGCTCACCACAGAGGAAACAAGAGGATTCACGCCACCTCCCACTCTCACTCCTCTCCCATTACACATATTTCAATGTAATGAAATAAGAATTAAAGCATGAGCAAGTACACTTTATTTGCTGTTTGTTTTACCTTTCTTCCACCCACTTTCTTTCTCTCTCTTTATATCTTTCGCTACCTTTCCAGTTTTTTTGCTAACATTCCACCACATTCCTTTATTTAGTTTTATCAAAAACACTAGCAAATCTGTATGGAGTAGTAGCAAAGGATAGTTCTAACAACGTTACTTGAGGCGTCTCCAAAAATTTAGAGAGCACTTTTAACAAGCTGCTAGCATTTCTAAATACCTATGTAATATTTACAGTAAAGTACATACATACGTAAACACATATTTTTTATCCACATTTTATGACACTTAAAGCACATAAAACTGCCGCCATTGTCGTTGTCGTCGTCGTCGTCATCATCATCCTCTTCCTCCAGACATACTTTTCATTTATTATTATTGTTTACCTATCGACCCCCACTTTTCTGTCTCATTTTCCTGTATATAAGCAACTGTATTATGTTTCTACTGGCGTGCTTGTTTCCTAAAACTTTTGACTTGCTCATTGGCTCTCTATATTCTTTCCTCGGTTGTGGTGTTGTTAAAACACCAGTAAAAGATAGCGGATTACACATAGAACAAAACACCACCACCAGGTACAATACATAAACTAAATAATCGAAATGTGCAAAAGTAGCGAAAGCCATGCAGAAATTTAACATTATGTTACTTCTAGATTAAATACACCCACGATTACTAATACATACTAGAAATACATATTCATAATGTATGTTTTGTTTTAAGGGTCTTGAATTCACAGAGGCTGCATTTGAACGATGAATTTGTTAGCTGCACCAGAGTTGTCTTGCAGGATGAGTAATTGATTGATGAAAACAGTTTTCGAGATATCGTCTTGACGGACAAATGCTTTCACATAAAGTAGTTCAATAGCTTTCGGTACTTAATAATAATAATAATATGCCTACTCGAAAGAGATTACTGCTACACAGTGGCAACTGACAACAAACACCGAACCGAAGCAGCAGGAAAAAAGCCTGTTGTTGTGTTTGCTTCGGTCGGTGTGTGCTCTGCCTTTTCAAGTAGTTCCGGGAAATGTAGAGAACTTGTATTACACTCCACCTACACACAATCCATTCAATATTATTAAAGCTTCTTCTCTGTATACAAAAAGGGATGACATAATAAGTAGATTGCGCACACATTTTTATGTGAGGAAAATTAGAAAACCGTCTTTCTTTTCTCTTCTCATCCAGTTTACGGCTCAGAAGCTCACACTCAGTCTTCTCTGTTGCTCTGCTTTCTGTTCAGCGAAAAAAGAGAAAGGAAGAAACAGGCAGTAGTAATTGTTTCTTGCTGGCTGCTGCTCCTGATGTACATTTATTCATTCGTTTGAAAAGTATATGTTTATAAAGAATAAAAAAGAATAAAAAACGTGCTTCCTATTTTTTACAAGACGAAGGGAGAAAGAAGAAAGCATCGCTTGGAGGAGTAAAATGCATTTAGCAAATTAGAAAAAAGTGGTTTGTCGGAACATTAGTCTCTTTTGTGGTAGTGGTGTGTACGATGGTAGTATTGAATTGAGGCTTGCTTTACTTTTTTCCCGGATGGCGTGCATTTTTTAGACCAGACTAAGACCAGTTGGTACTATAAATATGAATCATGTTTTTTGTGTATGGATGCTGAATTATTAAAGTTATTATTTTAAAATACATAACAGTGTGTATTTAGTCGTCAGCACAGGCACGATTGAAAATGTTAAAAAATGGATGAAAAAATACTTTTTTTGCAATCTTAATGGACTTAGATGTAACATGTAATAAAAAAGTGGAAATTGATTTTTAAACATTCAAAATATTTTTTGTATTTAATTACCTTAGTTTAATTAGATTGGGTGCTGGATTTGCTAACGTGTGAGCGGTGACAACTGACAAGCAACATTCTGTTGGTGACGATGAGTGAAAACCACAAACATCAAAAGCATTGAATGATTCAGAAAATATTCATTAATGAAATGACCATGATGATATAATCAAAAGTGTCAGTTTTGACAAGAGGCATTATTTATGCCTTTTATAATTCAGCATAATCTCAGTACTTTACAAGTATTTATCAGGCTCCAATTCTTCTGCGATAAACCCTCGAGTCATAAGACAGAACCTTGTTTCCTCTTTTCCAAACTGCCAATTTTACTGGAATTGGAGTAAATGTATAAATGATATTACAAATGGGCACTTACTATTATGAACAAAGTATAGTTGTTATAACAGTAGGAAAGTCAAATGGCGACAAAGAGGAAGCAACGGGAGTACATAATATCTGTGTGTCATAATGGTAATATACCGCGTCATTTCATGAAGCAAATTACTTCCACACAAACACATTAAAATGGCTCAATTTTCATTTCACTATTTGATCCCTCTAATACTTTTACAGTGACAACAAGGTTTAAAAGGGAGACGTTGTCCTCGTAACAACGATTATATAACTTCTAACTCACAGATAATGAAAATTCGGTCGGGGTGTTCTCCAGTTAATCTATATTTTTGCGACGTTATTAATTCCGCAATTATTTTGCACATTACGCAAACACACTATTACAAAAATAAAAACTACAGCTCCATATACCTACATGGGTTTTAAAACATAATCATTGTCGCTTCCATTGCTCTGGCATATTGCCAGATTATAGGATACGGCACACGATACTCGGAATAATGTTATCGTACCAAGAATCATTAACGATACCAGTGAAGCATTCCATGCAAAAATGAGAAAATTTTTAAGCTCTCAGCTCACTCATTATTACGCTGTAAACTTGTGCTCTTGTAGGTATACGGGCGTAATTTTCCTAATAATACACATATTCCCTACACATCCACTTAAAATAAATATTTATGCCAGTACTTTTTTTGCAAAGCCATCGTATTTTCTCATGTGTTCTCATTGGACTATACTATGACAGCAAAAAAAGTCATGACTCTCTAAGATGTGGTGTAGGATGTACATAATTGAGGCCATAAAATGTTCCCCGGTAAAATAGCGTTTTCTGGCACACTTGAATGAACCATTTTCGCAGCGGATGTGTGAAAATGACAAAAACACTGATAATGACACTGTGTGTAAGCTAAAAGTGTACACATGACATTATTACGTGGGATGATCGGAATAATAAATTTCAAGAAAACGGCAATGTAAAGTTTAAAACTATATTAAATGACAAAAACACTGATAATGACACTGTGTGTAAGCTAAAAGTGTACACATGACATTATTACGTGGGATGATCGGAATAATAAATTTCAAGAAAACGGCAATGTAAAGTTTAAAACTACATTCATTTCAGTCGTACTCTGCCTAAAATCATGGACAAGGCATATTACCTCATTTTTGTGATTGGCAGGTTTATCCCCAAAGTTTTACATTTGGTGACTTCACCACATAAAATGTTTACTTGGACATAAACTCAATGTACATACAAGTGACCAACATTTCAGTAGATGGACTGACAATTGTTTTGTAATTTACTTGGTCGAAAAAGGGAAGGTATACAATGATGTATTCCCCCAATATTTTTTATATTCATTGCCTTCCTCTTATTTGCAAAGACTAGCCATTGAATCAAATCCACACAAAAATGGATGTTTTAACAGGTAAATATGTACATGTGTAGTTTCTAGTACAAGACGACGAATTTATGTTGCACTGTTATGTCATCCTCATCAGATAATATCATCAAGATGATTGTTGAAAACACAATTGTCAGGAAATAAAATAAACAAACGGCCAACCTACTTTTTAAGCAGAAAATTTGCCCACTTTCAAGTATTTTTGTGCCATCATCGCCATTCCCAACATTTTCATTCCTACCCCTTGCAACCGCAGACAACTCCAGGTATCCAGTATATAAGCCCAATGTGCAAATACAAAGTGAGGTTATGTGTTCGGGTTGATGATGATGGTGGTGGTGTAGTATGAGGTAAAATGTATTGTAATGCTGTCTATTCCTCTTTCAACTTTGTTCATCGAATCGTTCATGCACAAGTCATTCCACTCACTCACTACACTACTCTTCTATTGGCTTGGTTTGGCTGGAGTAACTCGAGTCGAGTTTAGTTGTCGAGTGCCACTTCTTTCTCCAAAATTGTATGAAAACAACTTTATCCCATTTTCGTCGTATCCTCATCATTATCATCAATACATGAATGAATCTCCTGTAACGTAATTCCATTTTTTACTTCCATCCATTCATCCATCTTGAAAATTTCGGGTTACTTGTGTGTGTCACGATAAATGTCACTTTACTTAAGAGTTTTAGATTGGTGAGCCTCCATACAGCCGTGTGCTGAATTTGAAACATATCTAATAGCAATAAAATACATTTCGAGTCACCCATGCTCTGGAGTGAGTGCGGATAATGATTCTTGGAAGAAGGTTTTCGTATTTTAAGAGGTGGGTTCTAATCGCTTGATCATTGGATTTAACTACCAGAATTCTTGGAAATAAGAAATGCCAACATTTGGAGATCATCTAGGGAGATTTTTTTTAGGTTATGCTCATTAATTCATCATTATTGAGCAAAGTGAATAGAGCAGATAAAAAGGCTCAGATTACGATATTATATTACAATAATGATACCATTTATCGTTTTCTGTAATGGGCAAACATTTTACATACAAAAAATTACTACAAGCGTAGCATTCTTTAGAACACTTAGTTTTTTGCGTTACGCTCGATTTTTGCATAAGTATTTAATTTAAATATCATTTTCATGGATTTGAATTGTATTCTACAGATGAAACACCGGATACATGTGATAGTGAAATAATTCGGAAGTTTGAAAGTCATTTGAAATTTTTTAAATGTTATCCAAAAACCTTAACAGATTAGATTGTTACTATTATAACTAATTTAAAGTTAAGTTTTACCACATTTATTTACACCCTTGAAGTGTACAAACTTTAAATTCAACATTTCACAAATGCATTATTGTAATTCTCCAACCTTCATTTCCGGTTTCTCGTATTGACAACTGATTAGATGAATTTAAAGTCAGTAAATCGCTCCATTTCGACAAGTTTATCTAAAAAAGAGAAATACTAACACTTTTGTGGTAGTGTCTAAAACCTGTAAAATAAAATTGCATTGCATTACAATATTCAGGAAGGGAAATAGTGCACCATTCTTCCAAAGTGATGGACAATAAATAAAAATATGAAGATCCCATTCTGCCTTCAAGTTTCTTGCTTCTTTTTATCCCTGCTATTTGAAATCATAAAAAGTGATACGCTTTACTATATGTGTGTCCGTGAGTGAGTGCGAGTTCATTTACATTTGAATTTGTGTACTACTACACTTATATCCGCATAATATTCATATTTCCTACTCCATATTATTAGCATACACCACTACACCACTACACTCACATCACTTTTTATTGACAGGACAGGAACCATTACTTTTACAGAAATAGAAGAAAATGGATAGAGAGAGAGAAAGAGAAAAAAATCCAATAAAATATTCCAATATTATTCTCCTCCTGCGAAAATGTTATTTCAAAATTGTGAAATGTGTCTGACTGACTGCTGCTGACTTTCACATGAAATGAATCGCAAATAATAATGTAGGTGCACACGACCATGTAGTAGTTTCCAAACATCACCACCACCACTACTACAGGAGCAGCAGCAATGGTAGAGGTAATCGTGGTGGTTCTTCTATTACTGCCAGTGGTAATGGCAGTAGAAGTGAACAGTAAAAGGTATAATAATATATAGTATATGGCCATTTTTTATATTCTAAAATGGCATGCATTCATAAAATATATGCATACAATTTTGGATTATTTGTTGGTTTGATGGTGTATGTGTGTGTGGGTGCTGAAATTGTGCTAAAAAGCTAGTGGTTGCAACAGTAAAAAGTTGTAGTGGCAGAGCAAGGAGCAGCAGTCAGTAGTGGCAAAGACTGTTAAAAAGCTCGTCAATACTTTATTTATTTTTATGAGGATACATAGATGCCCATAATTTTTTATGCATGAGAAGGGCTTTCCCTTTCTCCCTGTTTTGCATGATGATTCATGAATGTTTACTTGGCTTTTGTAATATATCAATTTATATCTTCTATAAGAAGAAACAGTAAAATTGTACATTATTTTGTAACATGCTTAAGTATATTCACATAACTCACCATCACATATAACAATAACCTATACG
>JAANSP010003739.1:0-10938 GCA_036850745.1 Homidia socia
GTCCATTGTTTTGATTGTTCAGCCTTTTTGCGCGTTATCTAATTACATTTATGGCCTCTTTATACAAACGTGTTTTTTCTTCATAAAAAGCTAATAAATAGTCCAAATTAACCTTGTTTTATAGTATTCAAATTCAACAGCAATTATAACTAAAAAACATTATCCTTATTTTCCAGTTCATAAATTCTTATTTATGAGGACTGGCAACACTTGCTGAGGACGAAAAAAGTGTGTAGAGACTACACAGAGACTACAGTGTTGCTCAATTGCTATTCTGCCTAATTTCAGAACTGTACCGCATCTGAATTCTGTATTTTAATTTCTCCGTCCTATTTAATAGGGTTAGCTTCTGTTTTTTAGTATTTGCTAAAACCTACCATTAATGAAATTACATGCTTCATTTGCCACCTCCGGAAGTCGTGTTAAAACACCATAATAGTAATACAATGTTTGTTCAGGCAATTCGCACCTGTGGATTAGTTTAAATTCAGGAGTTCTCCCAGATTTTGTATAGGTACAAACATTTTGTCTAAATGAAAAAGGCAAGAAGTAAAGAAGATTGTTACTTTAAAATAGTTTATACCCATGTAAATTAAATTACCGAAATCTGTGACTTTGTTCAGCACTAGTTTTTCCAAGTATAAAATTTTGTTGGCTTATAGTTTACAAACTTTTATACGGAGTAATTTTTCTTTACGTACAAATCTGACTCCACTGGCTCCTGAAGATGTAGGAATTTCCCACTGGAACTTTTGTACAATGCATGCAATGGCAAAGTTCATTCAACAATTTGTTTCACTTTTATCTTGAAATGCCTATTTTCAGCAGAGCAAAATGTGAAACAATAAGCAATATCAAATAACAAACAGTTTCCCGAATTGCGATAGGAAAGGCTTCTTTCCTGCTCAGCCTGCTCTGGACAAATTAAATGCACATAAATGTTGTAGAAAATACTATTTCTATGCAAATTTCACCGGTATAGAAGCAATAAAATATACTTTGTGTTGTTTTTATGGGTCGAGCCATGTAGCCTTTGCATTCTGTTTGCTGTCTGCAAAAACATCTCTGGAGAATTCATATAATCCCACGCCCCACACGAGTTGCACTACGTAAGGTGAAAAAACGTCGGATTGCCGGAATCTACAGTAGCAGCAGCAGCGTCTCTTACAAACGATTCCATAAACTTTGTTATTTTTTTATAAACATGAAACAACACCCGTTTTCTTCGACTGCAATTGGAACATTAAAATAAAAAGCATATTAAAACCGCTGCAGGTATTTTTATAGAAAATTCATATCTACCAAAATTTAACCTGCTGCTCTACTCGGAAGAAAAATAAAGTAATTTTATCAATATCAGGTTGATCGCTTGGCCCTGCCCTTTTCGATTTAATTTATTGGGCGTTGTACCATTTCTGAAGGTGCAATGGGAAGTTCATTATTACAAACGTTATTTGTTAGTTGCCTGTCTGTTCTTATATACTTGATTACTAGCATACACCTTTGCGTACAATATAGATCCACAACATAACCTTTTGACATACTTTAACCTTTGCCGATTTTGTAACTAGTGTGAGATGAGGTTTATATAGCGGAAAAATATATTAGGTATATGTACAAATCTATTGGATCATTGGCCGAGGGAACGTTTGGAGATCTAAAAACTTTCGAGTAACTGGCTGTTGTTCTAATAATATCTGACAACTGATGCATTAATCCAATACGTACGCTACAAAGAAAAGGTTAAGTTTACACATAGCCGCATCATACCTAAATGTTGCTTTTTCCCGTCGCCAATCATGGCATATGAATGAATGTACTTTAGTAGCACTGTTTTGGATACATCTTGAAAACTTGGGAGAATACACAGCAATTTTTCCTCCTCCATTTTAAACCGCAAAACTTAGTTTCTGTAATTTATATGAATTAAATCATGAATTAAGAGTGTCTCTTTGGAGGGGTAGAACCGCTTCGACGTGGATAAATCGAGCAAAATAAATTTCTAACGCTATATCATTCACAAATCCCATAAGTGTATTTAATAACTAATCAATGAGACCAACACAAGTTGTGTTACACAACATGCTGGTATTTATTTTGCTAAAGTTTGCGTAAAGAAAATATATTCTCTCTCTAACTATGGAAGGCAACCGAACACAACTTTCTTCACTCATAAATTATGCAAATACCATTCTAATACCCGATACAAGATATTGTCGTCTGGAAAAAGTTTTGATTATCCTAAAGTCAGCGAAATAAAAATGCAAAAACTTTACAGATTTCATAAAATTTCACAACATTTATACCTATTACTATTATTATTATTACAACTTTTTTGCAAGTTAAAACTAGCAGCATCATATATCATGAATATCCAGCCTACTCCACATGAGTTCTACAAACCATTTCCCTTTGTGTGGCAAGTTATGCTATTATACTTGCGAAGCATGCAATTCTATTTTCAAGGCAGCAGAAGCCAACAGAGTTGATATCACGACTTGCAACAGTACAGACAGCGTCTTCTTGCGACTATGGAAAGCTTTCTTTCCGCTAAGCACTGTGAGTAGCACCCAAAAATGAAGCGGGCTTTCCGGGGAGAAAGCACATTGTAGAAGCAAGTTGGGAAGCAAACAAATGCCATGCTGCTAAGTGTAAACGATATGACCAGAGCCCGGTCTTTTTCTATGGAACAGCGGCAAAAACTGTCGGCTTTCTTCACATTCCAACTATTCACGCAAGAGGAGCGCATGATCTCACCAGTAAAAAATATGCCAGTTTACGCGCTTATGGCAAGACAGGATTGAAGTTGGAACAGAAAGAATAAACGCAAGTAAAAGAAAAAGGTTGGTTTAGTACAGAACATTGTACTAAACCAACTGAGCGAGAACAAAATTACTTTGATGCTGCTTTGGACATGACAAAGTTTAGATTTGTACTATGTTGCATTGGAAAAAACTATTTTCCTTTGGGATCGCTTGCAGCAAAGTGAAGAGGTGTTTTGAAAAAAGAGCATTTCGTCATTTAGCTTTTAAGTTTGTGACATCTTTATGAGAAATGTATGTTTCTTGTACCAGGCAAAATATATTTTATAACGCGGAGAGAGAAATAAGCTTGTTGCGACAAATAATGCGTAGTAAATCAATGCCCATATCTACTATGCATCCAAAAATTTATATCAGTTGAATGCGAATGTTCAATAATTCCGATATATGTAACACAAACTCAAGATTTAAACGTGTTGGTTTTCATCTGGTGCAATGAAGCGAAAGCTCGATTGTGTAAAATATGGTCTTATTTAGGGCTCAAGGAGACTTTGCCACACACAAAATTTCATGGACATCTGCACCCAAGGGTCTCTAAAATTTCCAAAAAAAATCTGCATGCTCCTAAAAATGCGCATGTTGGAGAAGGGAAACCAATAATTTTAGGACAAGTGGTGGTGTTGCCATTGGTCTATTTAGGACATGAGTATGTAGGGATCGATAGCTGATGTACATCGTTTGTTGCCAAAAAAGGATTTTCACTTCTCTCATCTTTCCGCTTTCTCTCCCCATTTGTGTTATTTCATTGAATCGGACGGAAAGTATGATTCTTATATAAAGAGGTCAGGCTACGGAAGAAAGAGAAGGAGGGCGGAATCAAAAAGAAATCTAGCCTTACGAAATGTGTCCTGTTATTGCTACTGTTCCTTTATTGGAGTATGAACAGCAAAAAAGTAAAGACATTTTTTTCTGCTTCCTTTGAAAGTTGCTGCAACGAATACCACTGTGGAGAATGAACGCAAAGAAGAAATCATGTATGAAAGCATACACCTATTTATATATTTGCTTCAACATTTATTTTCTATGTCTACTCTGGGAAACATGATCAAAAAGTGAAGTGTGTCCCTTGGATTTTCGGCATTTTGAAAAATTTATGGCAAATGACATTCCGGTAGTTAAGATTTTTCAGGAAGAGTTATATCATCATAAAATTTGAAGTATTCACTAGAGAAAAAATATGATTCGAGAAATGAAGAAAAAACTAAACTGCTTAAGGCTACCATTCCGACAATTTAAAAGAATTTCTTGCACTTTCACAAGTTGTGAATCACAACTCTCCTAGTACACTTGGAATTATTTGAATGAAAATACAATCTTTTCGATGAAATCAAGATTTTCTAAAAATAAGTAGAATGAATGAAAAACGGTGATTGTGCAGCAATGCAATTTTGTAAAGAATTTTACTTTGAGCTGAAATAGATTGGATTTTCGACTGCTTGAGAAATCTTTAAAACTAAATTCATGTAAAAAGGGTTGACTGTCAACTGCAGTGTAAGTGGCAGAATAACTTTTATACGTGCAATGGTAAAATAGTTTTAAAACGTCACTCCCTCGAGTCATGCAATACTTTATTATTTCACAGTCTTGCTCTACACTTTAAGACTTTAATGCACCTCCTGCATCTACACTTCAATAACAATATATAAACTTACCAGTTACAACCACCATATAATGTATACCATCTGCGTTTTGTCCAGTTTACTGATCTGGAACAAAACTACTTCAGCAGAGCAAAAACGCGACTTTTGCTGGATTTCCGTGAAACTTTACTTTAGCAAAATCGACTGAGGAACCGTCTGCTGGGATATATTATACCTCAACATTACTCTATTTTGTATATATATTATGCGCGTATATATATTTATCAGAAATGTATTTTTCCATTTGTCCATCAAAAGTATTCATAGCCATTAAAAAGGGAATTGATTTGGTCTCTCTTTTGTCTGTAGGAAAATAAATTGGGATTTTGTCGAATGCTCGTTTAACAAGTCTGATCAACTTTTCTCTTTGAAAGGCTTTTATATGAAAAGTGAAATGACCATTAACAAAAAGTCATTGAATTTCTTTCGCTCTACTCGGTACAATAATGAATACTGCATGTACATACAAAAGCATAGATTTTCTTTTGAAAAAGTTGAAAAAAGTCACGAAAAGGGTTACAGGTCCTCTCTGACTCATTTTACAGGTCAACTTGACCATAACAAAAATGCAATCTGATCCGAGACGATGAAAAGAATCTACTGTATTTTATACATCATTTAAATTGGGTTTGCGCCGAAAAGCAACTCACCTATTATAAAAAAATAAGCACGGCTGGTACTTTGAACGTGATCCTGCACAATACTTTATTTCTACCTATTATTAAGCTTGCATGCTTCGTATGGCTTGTCTAAATTTAGACGAGTTTTTTTTNAAAAGCAACTCACCTATTATAAAAAAATAAGCACGGCTGGTACTTTGAACGTGATCCTGCACAATACTTTATTTCTACCTATTATTAAGCTTGCATGCTTCGTATGGCTTGTCTAAATTTAGACGAGTTTTTTTTTCGAGCTCTACTGAATAAAAACGGATTCTGTTTCATGCAATAATATATTATTCTACTCGCGTGAACTTCCCGTCTACTCCTATAGCTCTGTCTCCCTCTCTCTACACTTGTACAAGGAAAACAAAGAGTTTTTTCCTCTCTGCCTTCTTTTGCGTGCGTGCTGTGTATACCTTTCATCTTATTTTAACTCATACAAATGTTTTTTTTCGTGAGATCCAGATTTTTTCTGTTCATTCCTTTTTTCTCTCTTTTCTCTTTGGGAGAGTAACATGATACCTATGTTCGTCTGTATCCATTTCGTTGGCCAGAAGCAATATAGAAATGAAATTTAAGTTAGCGCAGACAACCTTCATTATATAGACCTGATGTATAAGTATAATGTTTGCATCATCATGATCATATTCTCAATCTCTGTAGGCGAAACAGTAGCAAGGCTTTCTCAACTTGTTACCGGAAAGTATTTACTCTTTTCTCTTTGGGAGAGTAACATGATACCTATGTTCGTCTGTATCCATTTCGTTGGCCAGAAGCAATATAGAAATGAAATTCAAGTTAGCGCAGACAACCTTCATTATAGACCTGATGTATAAGTATAATGTTTGCATCATCATGATCATATTCTCAATCTCTGTAGGCGAAACAGTAGCAAGGCTTTCTCAACTTGTTACCGGAAAGTATTTTTTGTTTGATTGATACGTATGCCTACCAATTTATATGATATATGTACGTACAATAAGCTCGGTTATATTGCCCGTTTTGTCGAACAAGTACATGAATATAATCACTGGGAACAATACAAAATTATCAATAAAACGCAGTAAAAGAGTAGAGATGCTTTCCTTTTTCCTCTCTATCTTTCCCATGAACTCATTCCATATGTCAGTCACGTCTCATCAGGAATAGCTCTTCACTCACTTCCATATGGAAATCGCTGCTGCTCCATTTCCCATTTTTTCATAAACCGTACCGTGCACCGCTGTGTACGGACAGATGCGCTCATCAAATAACTTAATTTTAGCTCATAATAACGGGCCATTCACGTCTATGGTATGGTACGTGGGCTAAATTTAAGAGCTTTTTGACTTTGTCCTTTATTATTTTTTTGTTTCGAGCAGCAAGCTCTATTTTTCCCCGGTGGTGTATTGCATGCATTCATCATGAATATGTACTTACCTATTTATTATTTTACTTGAACTCAAGGTCGGCTAAAATTGAACGGTTCTCAAAGTGGCTTTTAACCTTTTACAATGCCAGGGTGCATCCTTTTGTAATTTACTTTAAAAGTCTCATCTCTGCAATTTTCAAACTTTCTCTTTAACTGTGTGGGTAGAACTCAATTCTGTTGAAGAGTGTCAAGTACAAATTTTTTCCTTCTCTTTTCATGCAATGCCACCAAACAGATTACATCAGCACCACTCTAATATACTAGTTTAACTGAGTATAGTTAGTAATTAACATATACACACATTTTAAATAGATGCTACAGACACTGTTACGTAACGTATATACTTTCTAGTACTTGTTATACGTACTACAGCAAATTATTTACTTTTAGATTAAGCTCAAAGGTACATTTTACATTTATATTTATGAAAATCTGCATCAAGATCCATGGGTTTTTGGTGTCTGCAACAACAAAGTTTTGCCCCTAGCATACAAAAGTCTTTGGTACATACATTCATGAACGCAGCATCAAATTATATATTAATACCTAGTAAAAAATTCGAACACAAAAGAAAGTACGTGCAAGGATATAGTAGTGGATGCTGTGTATATTATATTTACGACCGGACTTTTTAATGGCGACACAGGCTCTGCGGAGGCTGCGGGGTTAATGTGTATGCACAAAAGCCTTGTTAAAAAACTAGTAGCAAACTACCAAGAGTCAATGTTGTCATCCGTGCTATCCTTTGACAAGCTTCTGTAGGTATATGCGAATATCGCTTCCTGCTGGGGAAAGTTAAAAAAGGGGCTGTGTGTTCTGTAGTGACTGGAGTCATCCAAGGGGAACGCGTAATGGTTTGTAAGAGACCTTTGTACAAAGAAATATCTGCACCCAGCTTCTTACTTGCTATTTTCCCCTTAAGAAATTCTTTCTCCCGACAAAGTCACAAGATTTGCATAAATACTGTAGTGTGAGGTATGCTTCCACCAATACCATATTGAAGGCAAGTAAATTTGTGCCTTTGTGTGGTAGGTTGCATAAATTGACTTGCAATAGAAAAGAGGCAACTTTTTTGTCTTTTATATTGCCATCATCTTTTCTTTTGGAAACACGTTATTGAGTTTCTGACTGGTAAATCCAATATATCTCTGAAATACGTACCTAATAAAGAACTTACCTATCCATTGGTTTAATACAATATGGTCTAAATGAGGTCTTTGCTTTGTTTAATGTTTATTTGCAGTTTAACCATTCAAACTCCAGCTTTGTTTACTTTTACTTTTCAAAGTCAGTCGTTGGATGGAACACACAAAAGTCACAGCATCATGTTTTGCAATCGCAACTTTCTATCTTTCATATCACAGCTTTGAGCAGCTTCCAAAAGAATCCGGAATTCCAAATTTGATTTTTATGTTGTGTTGCATTTTCTTTCAAAATAATAGTGAGAAAATTTACTTACATATTTGCAAGTTTTTCAAGAAAGTAAATAAAGTAATACTTCCGTTGCTTTTGCATTGCAATATTAATCTGTGTATATTCTTTATTTCTTAATAATCAGCAAGATATTGTCACACAATTAAAGGTACTGTCACAGTATTTGCCGAAAGCGAAACATTCCAGTTGCGCAATGCATAAAACATCAAAGGCAAAATCAGCATAAATCCTTGGTTTAAGAATTTTAAGAATTTCTTCCTCATTTTTTTAACGTGCTTCGCTTACTTATAAATTGCAAATGAGCAGAGTGGCATTTTTTTGTCCTCCTCATTTTTTGGGTCTAAGTCATCTTTACAGCGTTTTTACTGGTCGTATATTTTATAGTGTGATGAGGTTTAAGAGAAAGAAAGAATCCAAGGATAACTAATGCATGTACAAAGGACGGATTTATGAGCGTCCAAAAAAACTGGAACTAGGACATTCACATTTTCTTGCCAGAATAACTACTATGAGTGCGCGGAGAAAAGACATAGACTAGACTTGAACAGAGTATTACATGACATACCCACAAGGATATATGTAGTTTATCAAGGGACATTAACAAAGATGGAAAAAACGTAACTAAAACTAAAGACCACTGTGTCACCCGTTTTTTTGCAGACTAGAAATATTACTACTGCCACTACTACGTAAAATGTAGTTTCTACACAATGTGTGTGCTGAAAAAACTTGAGCTCATATAATTTGCTGTTTTACGAGGAATGGGAAAAAACTATGATACACTCACTTGAAATAGAAGGACTTTTAGGCTAGTACTCCCTAGGAGCTGTCCGTAAAACATAAAAAAGTATCATATGAATTTAACGTCAGTTGTGTATACGTATGTATAGAGACTTATTATTTACATTTTATATAAAACACATTCATAGACTTTTTTGTGCTGACGATCATGACATTAAAATTGAACGGTTGTCGCATCCCGTGTAAAAAATATCATAAACACATTATAATAATTTGCTGTTTTACGAGGAATGGGAAAAAACTATGATACACTCACTTGAAATAGAAGGACTTTTAGGCTAGTACTCCCTAGGAGCTGTCCGTAAAACATAAAAAAGCATCATATGAATTTAACGTCAGTTGTGTATACGTATATAGACTTCTTATTTACATTTTATATAAAACACATTCACATAGACTTTTTTGTGTTGACGATCATGACATTAAAATTGAACGGTTGTCGCATCCCGTGTAAAAAATATCATAAACACATTATATACAATGAATGAAACAGCACATATGGGGAGAAAAATGTTCTTGTGAGAGAACGAAGTATGCAGCGTAGAAAACAGTCTCAGGCGAGTCAGAAGCAGGAGAAGAGTTGTCATGAATTTCGCTTTTTCTCCTCTTCTGGTTGTCTTTCTCAACACACGTAGAACATTACACTGCTCCTTAGTTTTTTCTTATTCGCTCAAGGTGAGCATCCATTCACTCAATCATCATCGTTCGTTGCGTCCAGAAGAGGAAAATGAAAGTAAAACATAAGCAAGCGATAAACTTGGTCTGTATGATGATGATAGGGGAGCAGAGATAAGATGGTAAAAGCAAAAAAGAACTTTATTTACAAGTAAATAACCAGTTTACATACACTTTATGATAGGACAATGTATATATAGGTACATACCCGCACAAAATATCATAAATATATACAGAAATACTAGGGCCAATATATTTTGTCTGTACCAAAGGTATTTACGCAAGGATAACTACTAAACCTCGCTTGATCCCTTTCCGACCTTATTTTTTGCTGAAGGGAAAAGCATTAAAAGGAAAGTTGTTTCATTTATACCGATCAGACATTGTATTGACATGTGCTGGAGAAAGGAAAGTTGCAAAGAGGGGAAAGAAGAAAAGTGTTGGGAAAGAAAATGAAATAGTTGGGCATGCCTTATAATGTTTCTCCTTGCTTGCCATAACTACTAAACCTCGCTTGATCCCTTTCCGACCTTATTTTTTGCTAAAGGGAAAAGCATTAAAAGGAAAGTTGTTTCATTTATACCGATCAGACATTGTATTGACATGTGCTGGAAAAAGGAAAGTTGCAAAGAGGGGAAAGAAGAAAAGTGTTGGGAAAGAAAATGAAATAGTTGGGCATGCCTCATAATGTTTCTCCTTGCTTGCCCGTTAGGACTCATATGTTAAAAGAGTAACTTGGGTTCACTTGGAATCGTGCTGCAGCAAAAAACGATATGTGAAAAATGAATGACCAGAAAGTTTTTTTTGTAGTTAGCAATTTGTATACAGGCAGAAAAAGACACTGGTAAATGCTTAGGTCGCAGGGTGAGAAAAACGTGTAGTTAAATATATGATTATGGTATTGCCTTTTGCAATGTAATGCAAGGTGTATGACGACTGATTAATGGTTTAGATAACTTGGAATAAGCACATTTAGTTGAAGTGAGAGTGAGCCTCTTATATAGGTAGTCCAGTTGCTCGTCGTTTTCATGGAATGAATTTGGAATGCAGTTGCATCATGTCTTTTAGATCTTTTTGAACCTTACTCTACAGTTTACTTAGAAAATCTCTGTATTAATCAATTAACTAAAAACTTGGTGGCAACTTGATAATGTATGTATACAACTCAAAACTCAGAATGAAAGGAATCAGCTTTTGTCTTTTGTTCACTCCAGCCATATTTAATGCATGCACTTAGACTTGTATACAATGAAATCAATA
Source organism: Homidia socia (assembly GCA_036850745.1). NCBI lineage: Eukaryota > Metazoa > Arthropoda > Collembola > Entomobryomorpha > Entomobryidae > Homidia > Homidia socia. Next base: position 10,706 of record JAANSP010003739.1, read on the forward strand.
GAGCTTGCATAAAACATATTTTATGTGCATATTGAATGCAGAAAGGTTTTATATCTCTGGAAGAAAGCAAGTTTAAAGTAGTATAAGGTATTTAATTATTGATGGGAGTGAGAATATCGATCAAAAAGTTGGGCTCAAATCAAAGTAGTTGAGAAACTACAAATGTAAGTAGAATTACAATTTAAAAAGCGATCCCTCTAAATAAAATAGAGTTTTGGTCAAGTTCGGCATGC
>JAANSP010003740.1:0-10935 GCA_036850745.1 Homidia socia
TCTCGTTCCGCCCTTGTTTCCACACCGAATACAAATCAAAGACAAATTCATCCTTCAAATGATTGCGAGGAAGATTATGAAGAAGACGATGGTAGTGAACTTGGTGAAGAGGATGAAGCCAGCGAGATAAAATTGATAATCGAAGAAAACGGTGAAGAGTACAAACATCTTCGAAATTCAGATTATACAAATAATCTAATCCAGCTACCAAAGGAGCTTGTAAGTAAGGTGGCTGGTTTCATGGATCCCAAGTTCACATCAGATAATTCTCAAGAGGAATACCCTGGAGTAGATAGAACTTTTGGAATAGAAGAATCAGGCGATTCATTTTCATTTGGGTATCTAAGAATCAAGGGCAGGACCGTTAAGCCTCCTGAAGCATGTGGGGATGGGAAATTGGTAAGTTTAGAATTCAGAATGAAAAAGAAAGTAGATACATTTTGTAATCGCAAAATACTCTACACAAGGTAGTAAACTTGGTTTTCTTTCTGTTTAGATGTACTGGATTTTAGATGGTGCCTTAACTGTAAAATCGGCGGGTGGCTTTTACAAAGTCGCAGAAAATGGCGAGGCTAATTATTTGTTTGGAAAAGAACTAAGTGGTGGAGTGTGTATCGTTATACCAAAGGGAACTGTGTACACGTTTGAGAATTGGAGGGCAGATGATGCTTTATTATCATACTGTCTGATTCGGCAAAGCGATGAAGAGAGTATTCTGAGTGAAAATTAGTATTTTAAAAAAATTCAGCTCTATTTATGTATTTATGTTGCGAATGTATGCACTTGCATAATTTTATATTTTGATTAACTTTGAACAAAGTAGGTACAGATTAGTATATGTATAGAACTAAGAACTGAACTAATTTTAAGGATCAGCGCAGGATATATGATATCATTATCAGTGAAAATCATATCATAAATCACGGATCGTCTATTTAAGTGTTACGTTGTGCATTTCTCAGATATGTTTTGTACTTGTACTTCAGATGTAAATTTGTTAACATTACTGACTTTTAGTAAGAATATGACTGAAATTAAAATTAAATGCAAAATTGTAATTGTACTCATTTTTTGCCATCATAGTTATTAACGGTGGGCACATGTTGAAAACAAGCACAAGTTGGTGGCGAAGACGGCATAGACCAAAATTTTTACGTTTCTACTCGTGTGAAAAATATACTTATCCGCCAGCGAAGTCCGAGTCAATTGTTTAAGATACAAGTTGAAAGGTTTTCCTCAAATTTAATTTTAGGCACCATCACATTGCTCACTTTACATTTTGTCAGTGTTGATGACACCGTCGTTTAGCACGTGGCAATCAAAAGTCCACCCTCATTTTGCAAGGCAGCAGGAGACGGCAGCTCAAATGATATGGATGAAGCTCCTCTGTACTCTACATCTATGATAAATTTAGGTTCTGGCTTGGATTCAATAATGTGTTTACTATTTTGGCTCATTTCGACCAAAATGTTGTTACATTATCAATTGTAGAAAAGCGTTTGATGAAATGAAAAGTTTTGGTATGAAATATGATTACAATAAATAATATCGATACATGATATTTTGTGCATGCATATATTTCTTCTGACATTGTCATATATTATATCACTGTTACTGCTGAAGTGTTGACTGCTGAGCCATATAAGAAGCTGTGTGCACATTAAATTTTTTATCGAAGTAAAAATACCCCAGCAAAGTTTTTCAAACAGTCGAACTAACCTTATAATCAGTGATTGAAGTATGTAATACGATGATGATCCTTGTGCTGCGCTGTCTTCTCCAGTTCTACTTTGTGCAACTCGCAAAAACTGGAATGAAAAAAATACTAATTTTTGTCAGAAGATGTATCATAAAAGTTATGACTATGTAGGATGACATAAAATATGCAAAAAGAATTTGTTGCATCACAAAGCTTTGACTCGATAATAGGGTTCCCCGTCCTTGACACAAGGAAGCCAATTATGTGTCAAACTTGGTTGTAAATTCTTTTAGTTATTATTATAATATCATAGCTTTGTCGTCGGTAGACGCAAAGAAAAAAATGCAATCATGTTCCTGATTCTCTGGTAGAGATTCGTATAATAATAGCCAGCATAGGATGCTCTCACACTTAATAAAAAGACAAGCAAGGTCAAGAAAATAAAATTTTTATTTTGGAGTGATTTCATCTTTTCGTTCTATCGCAAGCTTGCTCTATAAATTATCAAGGCTATCTCAGCATCCCTCATTCTCTGTCTGTTTATCACTTCTACATGATAACATCATGTCCATAATTTGGACCTATCCCCTCCTGCCTCATCGTCAAAATCAAGAATAACAGCAAAGCAAACTTGCACAAAGTACCATTTTGTGTGTAACCAACTTGTCCTATAAAGCACCACCACTCTAAAAAGAAACAGAGATTGAAGAACAGAAGTTTCAATAGCTTTGTTCATTTATCTTGTTGAAGAAAAGAAAGTATACGCATAAAAATACAATTTCTTTTCATTTTTATAACCACAAAACTGCGGTAATGTGCCAAACAGATTAATACCAGAGAAAAAAAGTAATCTTGTTTTTCAACTGTTAAACTTTTGCGAATGTAGTGTTGTGTAAAAATGCAAATGGCGTTTATTGGAACTCGGGAGTTATCACGCACATAATCATTAAAATTTACAGTGTCTGCTCATGGGATCGTTTGGTTTATGGAGAAAAAAACTTTTTCTAAAAGAATCTGCGTTCAAAGGAAGTCCATTGACTGTCTTAATGTATATTTATCTATCTCTTCTGCTGTTTCTCTCTTTATAGGCTAAAAATTCCTTTTTTCAGCATAATGCACACTTATCCGCATGTTATTAAAACATCACTTTTGACCTTTATTAACTAAGTAGTGCATAATACAAAGAATAAGCATAATCTTCTTTCCAATTTTATTTTGCTTTCATCAAAATCTCGGTTTCCGTTTTAAACTAGTCTTGTCATCTACGTTTACCTTTGCTTCATTCTCGTCTTGCAAGCATACATTTTGCTGGTTTATTTTATTACTTTTTAGGAATAAAAACCGTTTATCATGTGACGTATTATATTCTTCTGTATCGTTTACACATGCAACTTAGTTAGAAAAATGTGCATCATGTACAACTTGTATTGAAACGAGACCCTAGACGGTCTCTTGTGCTAGTAGAACCTCATCAGAAGGTACTATGTGATGACTATGGTTAACCAGAATATTTTTCTCTCTGCTATTTTTCGTCTAAAAACTTTTTGACTTTGCTTTTTTAGTTGATCAACCTGTGTGATTAGTTAGGTATATATAAACATGCTCATTAAATTCTGGTAATAATAATACCTACCACATGTACATAGATTTCTCATTACTTCCGTCTAGTTTGACGTTTATTTATTTTCTTTGCCCATTTTAAAACATTTCGGTGATCCGATTTCCGAAGTGTCCAAACTGTTATAATGTTGCTGCGTTTCTACTAGAGTTGGTTGGTACGATGTAAAAAAAGTTTGGAGTGTGAAAGAAAAGAAACATGTCCATCTACTCCATCTCATCGCATCATCATGTTTCTTCTGCCTCTCCATACATTTTGCAATGATCGAGCTAAAAGAGTGGCATCCTCTGCGTAATTTGTTTCAAATTTCCCCACTGCTAGGTTGCACCTTCTCACCTCATGAATGCAAGCAGTAATCACAAAATTTCCGACGCCAAAAATACATCGCCATTATTGTTTCGCTTTGGCTACCGTGCCAGGGAGTCTATTTTTTCCTCAGCTCATCCTGGTTATGTGTTGATATTTAGCTGCCTATCAGTTTAGATAACATGACGCAACAACAGGTTCTTGATTGAAGACAATTAATCTTTATGTGTATAGGTTTGCACACTTTTATATACACCGCACCGGTGGTGTCTCCGTCTTATTCTCTGGCTCCCTCAGTAGTAGTTACGACGAGGAACATCAACATGCCTAGTTAGTAAAACTGTGTAGATATCCATTGCTTTTGGAACACCAAGTTGCAATGTTGGTGGCGGTTTAAGACAGGTATTTGGTAATGTGGTGGTGGCGGTGGTGAGTGATTACCTTACTTTTTGATTGGCAGAAAAGGAGGAAAAAAGGAGCCGTGGAAGACAACACGGGAAGTAGCATTGTAAACGAAACCGTTTCCCAGATTAGGATTCCATACAGCCATGTAGCAGCAGACAAAAATAATAATATTGAGGATTTTGTGCTCTTTGGGTGGTGGTAAGGAAGTAGCATTGTAAACGAAAGCGTTTCCCAGATTAGGATTCCGTACAGCCATGTAGCAGCAGACAAAAATAATAATATTGAGGATTTTGTGCTCTTTGGGTGGTGCTCGTGCGCTATTGAAAGCCACAGAGCTGTAGTTAATGAAAATACGCTGAGCGCATTACATCAAGGGGAATTTTATTATCCTTTCCATTACTCCAGTTCATTTACAAAAGTAGCGTTAGAAAGTAAAGAGAAGCAGGAGAGGAAAGGAAGGAAAGTGATAAATATGTATGCCTTTCTCCTCTCACTTACTACTGCTTCGTCTGCCGTGACAAATAAAGGGTCATTCTGATTTTACGTCTCTTGTTGCTCGGTGGAACTAGTTGCTCCTCCACATCAAGACTCAATAATCATATACTTTGCTAATCTGCCTTTCTTCCATTTTTATTGACTGCATGAGTAGGAAAATGCAGAATCACTTTCCTCTACTTACTACACCGTTCATTTGTGTGGGCTTTACCTTGATCCTGGTACGGTGGAACTAGTTGCTCCTCCACATCAAGACTCAATAATAATATATTTTGCTAATCTTTCTTCCATTTTTATTGACTGCATGAGTAGGAAAATGCAGAACCACTTTCCTCTACTTACTACACCGTTCATTTGTGTGGGCTTTACCTTGATCCTGGTATGCATTTCACAGTGCCCCATTCCAATAAAAGCTGGGTTTGTTGAGGATGGGGTAGAGGTGGAGGTGGATGCTGCTGTTGAGCAAGATGATTCCCCTGTGACGACGTCATCGTCAGTGATAAATGTGTGTAGTAAAAGTGCATTAGCAGAAAGTCAGCGTAACATCAAAAAACAGCTTGAAGGCCCTGCAGTCATTGACGGTGTAGGTGAAGACACCCATTATTTTCATGTACCAAGTTACTGGGTCTCAACAAATGTGACGACAAAGTTTAAGTAAGGCCTTTTGGAGTGTGATTACTTTTTTCATTCAAAGAGCACTTGGACGTGTAGTTTAAAAAAATATTCATTTTTTAGATTAATGGTTGGAGGGCTGAAATGTCGACTGGGCGCTTCGCATTACCAAACTTTAGAGTATTTGGAGGAAGCAGAAAGAGAAAACAAAACATTAACGCTTCATTTTTACCNGAAGCGGAAAGAGAAAACAAAACATTAACGCTTCATTTTTACCAAAATGGCTATTTTCGGTCAGGCAGTGATTCCTATGCACCAGATGAGTATTGCATTGAAAGGTTAATTGATTAAATTGCCGCGCAACTCATAAAAAAATTCATGCAGTGAATAATAATTTCCATTCATATAACCTTCTTGTATATTTTGTTTAGTTTATCACAATCGTCTTCATTAGAGTTTCGCAGCGTCAAATTAAAATTGTGCCGGCCAGATTGTGGATTAGGAAAAAAGAGACCGTGCATTAAAAAATGCTGTGCACTGGACAAACTTTTTTCCGTCTCTGACCAAAAAAAGCCAGCGTGCATCATTCCTCCGGAAGGAAGCACTCCATTTCTGCCAACATTTTATGACGATCTCTACACAAAATCTAAAATGTACAGCAGTGGCAGTAGCACCGGTTTAGATGATTTGACAACAGCGTTTTCTACGGGAGCTTTAATGCCCCACTTTATAATCCATCCCCCAAAAAAGTTTAGAAGCAATTGTGTGGATGGGAAATTGATTCCTCTCCCATATTCTAAAATGATTGCAGATATGCTCAATGGGAAGATGGGAATTCAGGTAATAAAATTGGGCAGCTCCTTATTTCACATTCGAACGGATGGGTCAGTCATGTACAAAAGTATTGAAAAACAAATGCGACACGATGGGCGCAAATGTTGGCACTTTTTGCATTGATGGAGTTTTAGTAGATTCAGAAAGCCCATTCAATAACACCGAGGATGAGTACATTATTTGGCACTGTCAGCGTGCAGAAAAGGATCCGAATCTGGTAATATAATAATATAAAAATAATAAATAAAATAAAACAATACAATACATGCACCTACGTGTAGCTTATCTTTTCACTCAACATGCTTAACATAGCAAACAGATTTACCATAATACACATTATGATCCTGTCTGTCCATCTTTTTGACATCTTAATTTTACACATGGTCAACCACAGGATAAATTCTTGTCTTTCACTTTTGGCGTGTTTCTCCTCGTCACTTCCATCTTTCCCTTTGTAACCAGCCTCGTGTACATACTTCTTTGGAAAAAACAAAATGTTCACGGATGGACCATTGCAGCAACGTCGGGAAGCCTGTTCTTCATGTACATTTTCCAGGGAACGGCACATCTCATCGGGGTTACATTGAAGGAAAAGGCTTTGAACACGTTTTACTGCAAAGTTGCTGGGTAAGATCAGAAAAATCATGCATGGCGATGAGCGACGAAACGCATATTAACAATCAATCATTTCTGATATAAAAAAATCCGTGTGCAATGATTTATGATGTATATTATGCGTAGGTGTGGTTGTGCATTTTTTCACAATGAGCACCTTTACTTGGTGTTCCGTTATGACATTTGACCTCTTTATCACTTTCAGGTACTTTTGATTTTTCAATTTATTTTGAAAAAAAAATTAATAAACATTTTCACAGAATTGCAAAAAAGAACATGCATGCTTTTAATTTTAACTACGTCGGATGATGATGGATGGATGGATGGATATTAATGTACATTTTTCTTGTAAATACACAAAACGCAGATCTGTTGTGCCCATGAATCAGCGTCTTCAAGGTGTATCCCGATACTTGAAGTATTCTGCATTCGGTTGGGGCGTACCAACCATATTTATCCTTGTTGGTATGCTTATGGATTTCGTGTGAGTTGGGAAAAACATTCTATTTATTTAACATTACTTTTTGCTATAGAATGCCGGCGGAAACTTTCACTACTCATTATATGGTTTCTTTTGGGTGTAATAAATTAAACAAATCTAGGCCAAGCAACCGCAATTATAACTCTACAGAGTAAACAATTTTGGATTATAATATATTCGCCGTCTTTTATTAATGTCTGCGTTTGTATGTTTCTTGTGCTGTTTTTCCAAAACAGGATTTACACGTCCGATGACTGTAGCTATCACGCAGTACCGGGCTACGGGCAACAAACTTGTTGGATTGTGGAAGCCTTTTTAGGAGAATATCTTTACTATCCGGCTGCCTTTCTCCTTTGCGTCAATACTTTGTTGTTTACAGCGACTTGTGTGAAACTTTGCATGTACGGCAGGGGAACAACTGTCAGAGCGAGAAAAAACAATGATGCTTTCGGGGAATGGTACGATTATTATAATGTTTGCAGAAATCCGATAATAACTGTATACATGATAATAGTAATAATCAGCATAATAGTAATACTATATAAAATGGAATGACCGACAACAACAGGTTATCGTTATCATCATATCTCAATTCCCTAGAAGGTTTAATTTGCAAAGCTGGCAAAATAAGCTTGCAACAAAATAATGAACTTTTTTTACTGTTATGGGATGATGATAATGGTGATTTAGCATTATGACAATTTTTCAATCAGTAAAGTGCAAAAAGAGTTTTAGCATTTTTACTTGATCCTATCCTTGTTTTTCCAAAATGTTATTACTATTCTTTTGAACGAAAGATTTTTAATGATCTGTATGCATCCAGCAGCTTTTCGAGATTTTCCAAGCTCTTTTGCGTAATGGGGATATCGTGGACGTTTGAAATTGTCTCTTGGTACGTGGACGGATTAGGATTCGTATGGTATTGGAACATTATCGACATCTTCAATATCTTACGTAAGCTAATATTTCTTTCCAAAAGCATGCACTTTAAGCGAACAATGCCATCAGTCTGGAGTTGATGGAAATGTCCCCAGAAATTCAATTGAGAAAGAAAAATATTTGTTTTATACTTTCCCGTTTGAACAGGAGCGGTAGCAGTGTTTGTGATTTATGTCTGGAAAAATGATATACTCAAACAGTTGGATGATTCCTATCCCACCTTGAGACGTAATAAAATGCTTTTTCATCATTGGTTATGTTGCTGAGCACAGAAAAGCTTTGATTTGCTTCTTATTGTTGTACGCTATGAACATACTTTTTTTATTGTTTCAAATACTTGCTACTGACTTGTATCAACTGAAAGTGTTTTTCGGTTTAAAAAAACTGACATTTTACTTTTCATTTAATTCAATGTGTCGTTGAACAGGTATCTACCGTCCATTTGGCAGACTGTTTACCAGAAAATGTTCGGATGAGATTAGCACGGAATCAACAGTATTTTCTGGGGTACCCAATTCCCCTGCGATAGCACTGCGGGGCATGAGTAGTAGCCTTCGACACTTCTAATCGGAGTAAAGGGAAGAAAGAACGGAATGCTAGTTGCGAGCTGTGAAAAATCTAAAAAAAATACTACGATGCAATTGGTAGTATAAAAAGATGATGGAGAAAGCCTGCACACCTGGATGGAGATGCTGCTGGTAGTGAAGTACACAGAAACTTTCCCCGACGTCCCGAATGAAAGATGTGACAGTGTTCAAATATGGCATTCCTACATTAAAAATTGGCTTGTGAATTATGTAAGAAGAACATGACAAGTAAATATTTGTAGTCAGTGTTATTGAACATAAATGCAATGTAAAAAGTAATTGTATTCTTCTGGTATCTGTTGCCGCCTGCATACATTGTGGCAGCCATAATAGGTTTAAATTTCCATTCGTTTTTGATAGCGCAAATACACTTCAACACTCTAGTGCAGTGTTGTAACAGAAGATTCAATTTAAAGGGTAAATACGTTTAGCTTTACATAGAAATGTAGTCATTTAATTTTTTGATGAAAAAGTTGCTTCTGAGGATTACAGAAGTGTTGGTTGATGTAGCGGTGAAAGGAGAATTGTCTTCCTCAAACTCTTGTCATATTTTTTCAATAAAAATGTATGAAAAGAGTAAATTTTCCCTATATCTCTGTTTGCATCTAGCATTCACACATTTCTCCATTGTTTTTTTAGTTCAACTAATTTTATCAAGAGCATCCCTCCGCCAAAATCAATAATGCTAAAATAAATAGTACGAGTGCAAGAGAGAGATGTTGTCTGAACAATTTTTACTATTATTTTATGTGCAGAAAAGTTCTTTTTACGGTTTTCAGCACTCCACTTTTTTATTCATTAGTAGGTAGGACGGCATAACATTTTTGATAAGTAGATCAAACAATAAAATGTGAACAAAAAATGTGAACAAAAAATAATGTGTTATTCGTTTTGTTTGGGACCATTGAGACTTTTCATTTTAGTATTAACGCTACGTACGTACTACGCATAATGTTACATCCATACACACGCAATGAAAATATGTCATTCTTTCTAGTGTCAATAGTTGCATGCAACTTGACTTCCATCGGCACCATATGTAACTATTAATAGAAACGCCAAAATTCCTTGCTACTTTTCGCTATTTTACGAAATACTTGGCTAAATGAACATAAATTAAATAATAAATTTGCGATACCGGTTGTAATTAGTCAGAGAACAGGCTAACATTTTAATGCTAGAACATACGTTAAAGCTTGTAAATTTTATTTCCTAAATATCTTTTGTCCGGTAAAGTCAGTTTCTAAAAAATACATTTTGACTTTTCGGTGCAGCTCTGTTCGGACGTACTATACTGACTATTGGATTTTGTTAGTGTATTTTAGTAGGGTATCGTGTTGCCCCAACTTCCACTACACTCATCAATGTCATTTACTTTTGCACAAATAACCATAAATGCCAAATTTAGTGTAAAAAGAATTGGGGTGACAAGTAAGTTGTTATTTACTGTTGATTGAGCTATGGAATATATTTATAGTGCTAAAAAGTATTTCACAAACTGAAAAAACGGATCACAACCGTATAGGTATTTTGTTTACATTAAAATGAGATGATGTGTGACTTGCCTCATCCCAATAAATTTCGAATTCGCTCGAAACCAGACCTGACCTTGCAAGTTACCTATACTAGGTTTTAAACATCTCAGAAATTCATAGCACACATAAATAACGTATTATAATTGCCGTTAGGGTTTATTTATAATTCATACAAAATAATTGTCAACTTATTAAAATACAACAGACAAAAATAAAAATTTATTCCTCTATTTGTAGAAAATAATTCTGTTTCTATTCAAATTTCAAGCCATTTACATCGTTTTCATGAAATAATTGAGAGTACTGCTGTCACTGATACTAACAACAAAGGTTTGAAAAAACTCATCAATCCAGCAGAAGCTGGCGCATCTACACTAACGCGAATTCTATCCGGGTGTATATAATCAGCCCAATATGAGTTAAAGTCTCGAACCAGCGTTGCGCTATAAAAAAGTATCAGGAATAATTTTAATTTGGGAAAATGTGAATTCTATTGATATTTTTAAGTATGCAACTTACTGTAATTCATATTCAGCACTTGTATCGTTTGGAGCAGTCCATTGAAAAGTCAGCATAGTTTTTGGTTCGCTGTGCGAATGGGTAATTCCAGTTCCTGGCTTACCAAAACAGTCCAACGTTTCCAGATCCTTTTCACTCGTGTTCGGGTCAAATGTTCCAAAAGCATTTAGTTTGTCATTTGGTTGCTTCATAATGAATAGCACTCCTCGCAAAGAGTATTTGGAAGGATCTTTGGAAGTAACCTTTACTGTAACCTTTCCAGTTCCACGAATAAAGCTCCTATCAATGGA
>JAANSP010003741.1:0-10935 GCA_036850745.1 Homidia socia
CGAATATTATATTTTTCCCGCATCGCGTGTCATATTATTATTGGATTTACAAAATGTTACATTGTACTTTTCTTCAGCTTCAGCCAATCCACTATTATTCTCTTCTACCATCAAACTCTTTATAAGAACGTGAAAGATTGCATGTATTTTATGTACCAGCAAACCAAAAAATATGATGACAACAATAAAGAATGTTGGTAACTGTTTCAAACATTAATGTTTGTTATGTTTGCGCAATAAAAAAGAAAAGCTAAAAAATAGGTATATCTCGTATTAACTTTCCTGCAATAAATATACAAGAGGACAAGAAATATAATGAAACTACTCATCACCAACAACACACGAGCAAGAATAACAATGCAAGACGGTATAAACTACAAGTTATACCTACACAACAACCACCAGTTCTACTGCTGCCATCATAACCTTTCAAAGGCTTCAGTATTAACACGCTGTTCGTTTACTCTTCATTGTCATTATGACCATCGTCATCATCATCATCATCAACATCATCAGTCCATATACTACTCCAGCCATTCAACAATATAAATATATAATCCAACTGAATAACAACAGTTTTTCCACCTCTTCTCACTCTCTGTCTGTCTGTCTATCTGTCGGTTCTTCCAAGTTGTGGAGCTATTAACACAGTATAATGCATGCAATACGTCTCTTTCCCGTTCCATTTTTTTCTTCTGCTGTTGTTGTTGTATGTCGCAGACCTTGCTAAGCAAACACATATAAAATTAGACAAATGACATAAGAATAGCAGCAGCAGGGAAAGAACAAGGGCAAAAAAGACAAAAAACGGGCAAACACAATCCTATCACTATCATCGTCATCATCATAAGCATACTGACAAAAAGGAAGAAATCGAAGTTTTCCATCACCGTCATCAGAATGATGATGATGATGATGATCATCATCATCATCGTCACTGCTACTACTAGTCCACGGCTTATACCAAAGAACTGAAGCCCTACAACAGTGTTGGTTTCACTGGTTTTGTAGTAAGCAAGGTTAATACAAGCGTATGGAAAGACATTCTTATTCTTTCTCTGAAAAAATTCTTAGCAGCAAAGGCAATAATATATTGTGTATCGAGTTGGATTAGATTTAGAGTCTCGCCATCATCGTCATCATCAGACAGCATTATACAAACACAACACACAAGGTACATATTATATATGCCTGCCAAAAGCTCCATAATAGTTGCATGTAGTAGACATGTCGTCGTATAATAATGATAATATTGTGTTGAATGCACACACACATATTTTTTTTGCTTTTAGTCACATAGGTATCCTCTTCACTTTGTCTTTTCCGTTTTTGCTGTCTGTAAAAGACATATGGAAAATGTGTATAAAAAATTGCTCCGACAGAAAAAGAGGATTATGACAAATGACAGAGGAGATAACGACGACTGAAGTAAGCATTTTTCTGTGAATTCTCTCCTCTCTCTCTCTCTCGCTATGCTTTTATACATATATACAGCAGCAGCACGAAAAAAGCTTTACAACAGAGCTTTGGGCTCTCTCTTTCTAAGTGCTCTGCTGTCTGTAGCTTTTTTACTTTCTTGGTTGCCTTCTTCTTCTTACGTAAAAATGTGGACGTGTGTATGTGTGTGTGTTGGTATAAATGTGTATTGTAGCCTGATGCTTTTTCTTCTTCTTTCATGTTATTTTTTCCCTGGGTGTGTATATATGTATTTCCAGATGAAAAACTGGAAAGTGCCAGTCAGTCAGTGGTAGTTTTTACGGAGGAGGAGGAGGTAGTGGCGGTGGTGGTAGGAGAAAAATACAAAAAAATGTTTTCTTCTTCTTCCAGCAGCTATTATATTTTTACATTGTATATCTAATGTATTATTATTGTCTGATGTCTACTGCTTGCAAGTGCTGCTACTACGTAATGCACAATAAAAAATAAACACTGAGCTGGGACATGGATGGAGCGGTACAAAAAGAAGAAACTTGTATAAGGCGTTTTTTGTGACTGTGCATATGTGTGTGTTGTAAAACATATAACATGTGGGAAGATGGAAATGGTAAGGTAGAGGAGAAAAGGCATTGAAATGTTATATTCTCCATTCCCCACTAATACTCCAACTCTCTCATGTCATTTCACTTGATGACCTGTTTGTTTAAAGAACGTACTTTCTTTCTTCACTTTTCTCATGCCTCGCATTAGTCTTTTTTGTGCAAATTGTGATTGCCATTAGTGAAGAAAGGAATGAGGGATGTCATGAACAGCACTTTTTGGAATTGATGTGGGGTATTTACGCTGGCAAACTGAAAAATGAACGAGTGTGTGTAAACAACACAAACACACAACACATTACAGTGAGAGAGAGAGCCGAGAAGAGACAGGGAGAAAAAAAATTGTTGGTGATGGCAGAAGTAGCAGCAGCAGGAAAAGCAAGTAAAGTAGTGTCTGGTGGTGGGTGAGAGAATACTCTGAATAAAATATAAACTCACAGCAGCAGCAGCATGCATAAATATATAGAGTTTCTGTACTGTTTAGTCTCTGTTCAAATTACACAGGCATTTTCCTTCTTTTTCAGTGATGACGATAATATGATCATATCATTTTGCTCTTTTTCATCCTTTTCACTTTATTGCGGCAGTGCCAAGCTTGGCCGGTAAGAAAGACAAAAAACGGAACAGTTTAATGAAATTGTTGTCGGAGGAGAACAAGTTGGTAGTAAAAATTTGAATGCAGCATAAAGATTTTTTGATGGTATTAAGCAAAGATTTGCAACAGTGTTATTAGCCAGGACAATTTAGGAAACGTGTATTGATATGCTTTGTACAAAAAAGTAGTTAATAAATGTCGAGTGTTTTTTGTTGTTTAAAGTTTAAAGTGGGATTAAGTAAAGTGTACACCAGATAGAGAGAGATAAAGCTTTCTTTAAAAAATTATCAGCATCGATCGTTGTGATTGGTGCGGTAGCGGTGCAATGCACTTGGATGATGATTATGTGATGATCATGATGATGCTGATGATAATGACGATAATAATGTAGCTAACAACATGACAGTTTTGTTAATGATGGCGATGAAAATTGTGATATTTTAAGTGTTTGCTTGGTTCGTGTGTCATGTTTTGGTGTGTGCTTGTGAAGTGAACAATGCGTGTGTTTTGGTGTGTATTATGTACTCTGTACCCTGTACAGAGGCAGGCAGGCAGATGTACTTATTCGGGTACATGTTCCACTTGAGATTAAAGTGGGTATTTTGCACACAACTCATTAGTCAACATATATATACCACTGGTGCAAAATGATGTTACGCTGTAGTTTATTGATAAGAATGAATATATGTATGTACCTATTTGAAAAAATAGGTAACAACGTAGCATAAAACTCAAGTAGTACAAATCTCTGGGAAAAATAAGGTATTTATGTGTTTCACTCTTTTATTCTTTTTTTCTCTTTGTCGTTTCGTCGTAGGCGGAAAATAAAACATCACACAGGGTATTAGTTTTATTTCTTCTCGATAATATCGTCAACACAGAGAAAAAGTATGAGGTACATGAACACACAATATAAATACACACGTGTGGAATTTATTTTTTGACACAACATTTTTCCCGAAAACAAACAGAGACTGATGCTGGGACACGAAAAAAGCCCAGCTAAAACATCTGGATTCAGACATTTGAATAATGTTATATTGTCATGATGGTGGGTTGATGATAGAAAAGTGGAAACAAGCCATGTAAAGAGCAATTGCACCCGCCAGCACACCACCAAAAACAACATTACTTTTTCCACGTTTGTTTGGATTGTATAATATGAGGAGGACTTTTCAGTGATGCTTCACAGTTTTGCACAAAATTCCCGAGAATTTTTTTTAAAGTATGTAGAAAATACCGAGTAAAAACAAAAAAATAGTTCAGAATATTACTTGCTTCTGCGTTTGGTTAGTTTCCACTACTTTTTATGCTACAATTGAATTAGTGGTGAAAAAAGATAGATTTTTTACAGTGCGCTGACACCACCACCACCACCGCCAGCTGTACTACAATTGACAATGTTGCACCAAATGATGTTGTGAATCTTGCTGCTTGTAAGCTGTCAGGAAAAAAAATTTTGGTTCCATTACAATCACATTTTTTGCATAATGTCATCCAACAGGGGAGAGGAATATATATATGGCAAACAATACAATCCTCGGCGATTAAGCAATGAGCCACTACTACTACAACCAATTTAACATTTATACAGAGAGAGAGAAGGGCTTGCTGAAGAGACATACAATAGCCGACTGGTTTTGTATAAACATCCATTTGGAATATTTTTGTCTCATGGAAAAGAGAAATCAGTTATTTAGTATTCCTGAAATGTTCTATCCATTTCTCTCACTCACTCTCGTTCTCTCTCTCTCCCTCGCCCTTTTTTTATCTTCCTTTCTCTTTCACGTACACTGCTTTTTTGTTCTGCAATTACCGAACCAGCAGTGTACAAGCAAGCAGCTAACTGTCATATCACCATCATCATGGGAGCGATATTCTCGAAAATAAAATGAAAGTGTAGATCTAATAATGCTGCTTTTGAATGAGCATAATACGGAAAAGAAAACATTGCTGCTGCTTTTACGAGTGAACGGCTTTTTATAAACCTTTTTTTCACCACGATTGTAATAAGTGCACGCAGGTGCAATATTCCAAAAAATACACACGCATACTTATATACTTTGTACTAGTTAGCTTATTTCTTAAGTATTTGGACGGTCTGTGATTACTTTTTACATTTTTTGTATGAATACCAAAGTGTAAAGGTAAAACCCTTATGCATACATACATACACACATGCATACACACTGAAAAGGAGCAAAAAAGGAATTATCTAGGAAAAAGAAGAAAGGATGCTTCAAAAAAGCTGGATGAGTGAGTGGCAGTAGTGGAATAATATAAAAAAAAGTACAAAGTAAGTATGTGTGTAATATGAAGATAGAGTGAGTGAAGAGAGAAGTGCCATTGTGAAAAGGTAGAGAGTTTCGACCACAACAGGAGTCGAGTCACACACACACACACTCAAGGAGAAGCAGTAGTAATAGTGGCGGTGGTGGTAGTAGCAGCCGGTTCTCAATATAATAATGGCACGTATTATATGTACATGGATACCTATATATCTCTTCTTTTATTCTGCTGCTGCTCACTGTCTGTTTCATTTCTCTATAGGTTTTTGTCGGCATTTCTCTACCCTCCCTAATTAAGTCATAGTGAATTCAATTCCGCACTCAATTTAATTTTAAAGAGGAAATCTTACTATCCAACTAGCACCACCACCACCATCACCGTCGTCAGTTTTGCTACTTGATTGTATTGTGTAGGCATATATGTGCATATGCACATATATATTTATAGGTATTATTCCTAGTGTGGTGATTGCTGCATTTTAAATTGCATTGAAACACAGAAGCTGGCTGTTGCTACTTTACTTACCAACTATTACTACACATACATAATAATATATTGTTAGACAAAAGGTGTGTAGTAATAATATTGTGTTCTTTGCTGCTTCTCTTGCTGATGCCGAGAAACCAGGAGATTTTCAATGCGACACGGCGGACGCAGCAGTAGCAGCTTTTTTGTAAGTAGCAATGTAATGTGTGTACGCATACAATATTGGGTAATTCAAGAAGCACATTATGTGCTCATTTATGCAACATTCAATGAATATTATCCTTTTTCGTAACAGAATTATGATACGGCTCTGTTGAGCGCTTTGTTGTTGCTGTTGTTGTTGATGTTGTTCCGTTGTTGGATGGATATGTTGACGCGATGAGTGTGTTGCAATATGGTATATATTATGTATATATTTTAGTACCTTGCATTATTGTGTGTACCTACTTAACTTTATTATTATTCCAATTTCAAATTCGTAAAGTTTGTAATGTTGTTTTGCATTGCATTGTGTTGTACTTACTTACTCACTCACCTAGTATTTTAGTCAACTCCAAGTGAAATGCCGTCATCACACCACTTTAAAACAAACATAGCGTGAACATTTTAATAGCCTGAACGAAAGGAATCAGTCAAACATACATATTAAACACATTCTCTCTCTCTCTTTCTGTCCCTCACTCACTCACACAGAGAAAATGTAATGTAATGGCATGCTGATGATGATGACGATGGCAGTTGTATAGAGTCAATAGTAAAACGCATTAAATAAAGTAAGTAAAAAGATGGGAATAAAAACAGCAGCTGTATTCATTCGAGTTGAGTCGGAATTTTTAAGTTGGTGATGATGATCATGATGATGAAATGATATGAATATGTATGCACATCTAGTTAAAGTAAGTAGGTATTTAAATGAAATGTTATAATAAAAATAAAAATAATATTCCTCCCAACAAATAGTACAGCTCCACAGCAGCACAACCTTTCCGCATGATCATCGTTTGTTAATCGTAATGTGCCCAGTTGTAAATGTATTTGTAATACTTATCATAAGAAACGAAGAAAAAAACACTTGATTTTTTTTCTTATTTTCAGTAGTACAACTTTGAAATAATGANAAGAAAAAACACTTGATTTTTTTTCTTCTTTTCAGTAGCACAACTTTGAAATAATGAGTTTCTCAAAAAAACTACATGAGAAGTAGTGTGTGTAGTATAATAGCATAGTGTTCTTTTCTAAACGTAGAGAACGTCACGCTGTCGTAATCAATGAACTATGTCACCAGCTCATAAAAAATTCATTTGTCATAGTACGTGTACCGTGTCGTTCGTTTCGTATGAATGTTGTGTAAAAGGTAACTGCATCAGCAGTGCTATTATGCGGCACAGCTTAAAAATAAGTCATGTGAAATGAATGGCAGTGGTGCCATGCATGCTAGAAATAAATTCCGAGTCAAAAGAAGCGCAGGGAAATGAAATTTACTGAGAAAAAAATAAAATATCAATTCTGGAATAATCGAGGGACTTGCAACAACTTGAGAAGCAATAGAGCAGCTCAATTTCAAGTTGATTTTTTTCCTAAACTCTATTGAATTTTGCAGAAGACGGGGCTGCGAGATGCAATCTTGAATTGCCATATCCCGTGATCCCGTGTCAACTTGTCTTGATGATAGTAAAAGGTCAACAGGGTGGAATTAAGTGTGTTGGTCTGTCAATCAGTTTTGTATTTTTTTGTTGTTTTGAGCACATGTAGGTATAAATATGCAGCATTTAACTTTATTGAATTTACTGAGTAGTATGTCGTTATAAGCTTTTACTCGTCAGTTATCGGCAACCCAAGCGATTTTAACATGCTTTGTACTCTTTGACTCGAAATTATAAGCATTTTAGGTTTTCCTCGTTGCGGTACCTCGCCAACTGATTAAATGATGATATAACCGTACTAGTAATTTTTCCACGACATGAAAAGATTGACACTTTGGCAATGATTCTAATTTGTGCAGTTTGTTATTTCATTAAAATATCAAGTGGATTTTTAATATTTATTTGAAGAGTTGATTGATAGCTTATCTTGGAGTTATCTCGCTGGCATATTTATATACCTACACCGGTAGTAATAATTTTTATTTGAAGTGGAGACAATGACCAGCAGCAAGAGTACATTTTAAATGTTAAAAGGAGCCATCGGAACACTAAAAACTTACCTATTATGCCATGCATAAAATCCCTAGCGGAAAATATTATCCCATCAAAGTATTTTTGTCGTGAAATGTCTTGATTTGAATTTGAGGAGAATTTTTAATAATTATTTTACTATTAAGTTGTATTTTACTTTTTATAAGTACTTGGTTTTTTACAACTGTTTATTACCGATGGATGATGCATTTATTTTTGTTTATGCATTAGTGTTTTTTCTGAGCGCATAAACATAAATTTCCAATGAATGACGAGAAATTTTTGCTCTTGTGAATGTTGTCGTTTTTTGCCGTTTCGGTGATGGCAATCTCTCACTCAAGAATATAAAGTGGCATAAAAATATATTTATGTGTAAGCTGTAGTTAGTATCAAATATGTATATGTGCACCCTTCTTGTCTATCTTTTTAAAAACCAGCCAAGAAAAAAATCACCGTATTTGTTTTGTTTTTGGACAGTCATACACTGCATAACTGGCACTTTATCATTTTTTATTTATTTTTAAGCAGAATGTATTCATGTATGAGACAGCAGCGAGTACAAGTAAGTAGGTAGATGGATGATTCGCAATAACTAAACTGGCTGACTGCGACTGTATACGTACACTGCAGATTATAATATTATTGCTGCTGCTATACGATTTTCAAGTCGAATTTTTTTATGCTGGCTAACTATAAACCGTGATGACGATGATGATGATGCTCATATTTTTTGTATGAACGAAAGCTATAATAATAATAATAATATGTAACAATTTCCTTTTTTTCTTCTCTACATTCTAATATTATGTTGATGAGGCTAATTCCCTATATTATTATGTACTGATGGGCTACATTATGATGATGGTGTGCATTTTCACTTCACTCTTTTCTTCTTTCTCTCTGTTATCGCGTCATTGCATACACAGCACTTTTTTCATTCACATCAGGAGCAGCAGCAGCAAGCAGCACACACACATATTTTAATCATTTCAAATTTAATCATTTCTCAGAATCTTTTGGCTCATCATTTTATGAGCGCTACAAAACAGTCTTTTTTCTTTGTATTTATTATTATTAACATTATTATTCTCAAGTACTTCATCGGTTCATGCGTTGCTTGTAGCAGTCAGTCAGTCAGTCACATCACTTGAGGAGAGGAAAAACAGCAGACACCGTATCACCAACCAACCACACTATAATATCGTATTAAAAACTTGACAATAGAAGCTCATCTTGTGTGAGAAGCGTGGACAGGAGTGCATTATTCTCCTTAAGCGCACTTTTTTGTTGTCGTTCCTTGGTTCGTGATAGAAAGTAATATTTCCTCGAATTTATACCGTACAGTATTTTGACCTTTTATGAAAGATAAGTCGGAACGAAAAAAATATCATTCTTAATTTTTTTTCTTCTCTCTCTGTCTTTTTTCCGTGTTCCCTATATCCTTCATTCAACATGATCTATAGTGGAAGCAGCCAAGCCAAAAGTATTATCCTCATTATTATTAGCTATCTATGCAAGTGTCCGCCAACATTTTCAACTGCGTTTCATTCACTATCAAAAGAAAAATTCATTCATTTCATTTGCAAAAACGGTAAACCACTTAAGTACACCTATTGCTTCTTTGAAGACTGTTGGAAACATCAAAGACGGTCTACACGCTTGCTTAACTAAAGAGAATAATGTATACAGCTTATTTGTCAGAAAATTTTCTGCTTTACATTGTACACACTTATCATTTAGAATAGGACATCAAAATATAAATAAATAAATAAAAAATGGTTGCATGAAATCTATATATTTTTTGAAAAACAACTTTTTAATTTGAGATTTCACATTAAATATTTTTACAAATATAAGTATGCACTAAAATGAACAAGAAAAAATCTATTCAATGATGGTTATCATCATCGTCTCGTCATATCATAATGTCCATATGGCAGTCAGTTGACATGATAGAAAAAAATAAATTATACTCAAGTGACAACGAGAGACACATTTTATTCCGTTTCGTAACTAAAAGCGTCGTTGTTGATATTCACTTGAAAAACAAATATTGAAAAAAATGGAATATTTTATTCCTCGTGATGATGATGACGACTATGATAACTATGTAAATTTTTTGTCAAAAAATTTATTCTGGTTTAGAAAATTTATACTGTGGAGATATGCTGCTTAGATATGTTTATCATCATCAATAAAAAAGTAACTAGCTTTATAATAACAACATATTATGTATGCGCATACTATTTAACCTCGTGTGATTTCCACGTGATTTCCCTATAATTCAGGAAATACTAGGTACTTTAAAAATATAAAGTGCATAGACGATGAATATGACAGACAAAGCATTAAAAACAGATTACAGAATTTATTATTGGCTACAAAATATTTTTTATCGTTTATTTTACAGCAGTGGAATATATATACAAATAGACAAGAATATATAAAAAATAATTAAAGGTAGGTAAATATAAATAAATAAAATAAAAAGTCCATTTACAACTCAAGCATTCAATTCCAGGAAATACACATTTTTTTAAAGTGACTGAAATACATGTACAAAATGGCATGTAGGTAGTTTAGATGATCACCCATTTCATGCGATAAAGTGGAATGAATACAAATAGACAAGAATATATAAAAAATAATTAAAGGTAGGTAAATATAAATAAATAAAATAAAAAGTCCATTTACAACTCAAGCATTCAATTCCAGGAAATACACATTTTTTAAAGTGACTGAAATACATGTACAAAATGGCATGTAGGTCGTTTAGATGATCACCCATTTCATGCGATAGAACAAAACGGTTGAAAAAAATAATAATGATAACAATAAAATAAAAGTCAAGTTGTGTTATCATTACTGCAACATCACCCTCATTTATTATTATTATTGGTGTTGCTGTTATTATTGTTTTGTACCGAAAAAAAATCAACCAAATTTAGAGCTAGACCAACCCCACTTTTTTTCAAAATTCAATTCACGGGACGGTTGAGCCGGAACAAGGACTTCCTTTGAAATATAAATGTCTACCTAAATGTACGTACATGTGTACGTGCATTTTATGATGATATTTCGGAAAAGAATAGGAAATCATTATCGTCCTCACCATCATTTTATTTTCGATGAGGATCATGTGAGCAAGATGAAACGATGATAATAATTACTATATGTCCATGCCCCTCTCTTTCTGTTAAATTTGAACATTTGTATAAATAGGTGGTAAGGGTAGTAGTAGTAGTAGAAGTAGTAGCTATATTACTCGTTCACACTCACTCACTAGCTTGTATTCTCATTTTTTGATATGACGGCATTTAATATTAATACGACATGGTGTGTTTGCTTGCACTGT